>VNJQ01000304.1:0-244988 GCA_008042515.1 Drosophila truncata
TTTTCATGAAATTAAAACTAAGATTCTCAAACAATATTAAGTGGCCAAATCTCAAATTTGATGAAAATATGTTGAGAAACAGCGAAGTTAGGATATTTTCTATTATTTTCCTGATTGTTCCTATGGCAGCTATAGGATAAAGTCGGCCGATTTTCATGAAATTAAAAATAAAATTCTGAAAGAATATTAAGTGGCCAAATCTCAAATTTGATGAAAATATGTTAAGAAACAGCGAAGTTATGATTTTTTTTATTATTTTTCTGATTGTTCCTATGAGAGCTATAGGATATAGTCGTCCGATTTTCATGAAATTGAAACCGAAATTCTAAATTAATAATTAATGGCCAAATATCAAATTTGGTGGAGTTTTGTTGAAAACTGACAAAGTTATAATTTTTTTTCGAAAGTTTTACCGATCGTTCCTATGGCAGCTATATGATATAGTTGTCCGATCCGGCCCGTTCCGACATATTTACGAGTGAGAGTATATAGAAGACTAACTGCAAAGTTTCATTCAGATAGCTTTAAAACTGAGGGACTAGTTTGCGTAGAAACGGACAGACAGACGGACAGACGGACAGACGGACAGACGGACAGACGGACAGACTGACAGACGGACATGGCTAGATCGACTCGGCTGTTGATGCTGATCAAGAATATATATACTTTATAGGGTCGGAGATGTCTCCTTCACTGCGTTGCAAACTTTTGACTGAAACTATAATACCCTGCAAGGGTATAATAAGAAAACAACGAAGAAAAACGCAATCTTTTAACACACTGAAAGCCCGCTGATTTGATTGACGCCCCAAGGAAGGCGTCTTGCAGTAGTAAACTAGCAAAGCGGCCAAAAGCAAATGTTGACAAGTGAATGGTCTTTGGCTTTCCGAGCCTGGGGGCAAATGTAACCAACCACCAGGATGGAGATGGTGATGGAGTTGGAGTTGGAGTTGAAGTTGGAGTTGGAGCTGAGGTTGGACTCGAAGATGGAGCTGCATAACTTGGTAGCATCCACAGTTCAGCTAACTGTTGCAGAGTTTAATTGACGTCTCATGCTGGCGGCTGTAAAATGCATTCACAGAAACCTCAGATACTTGGATTCATGGATATCTGGATACTGGGATACTTGGTTACTCTCGGTTACCCTCGGCTAGTCGTCGGTCTTCGACGGCTGACAGTGCAGCTCACAATTGCCAGACAGCTGCAAGTCTAACTGAATTAAATTATCAAATCTTTGGGTTTCGAGGAAAAAGAGATAAATTTAATATCTAAATAATGACAAGAAAAACTAGATAAAGAAAGCGGAAAATGTGTTAAAAATTCATTTATCATATTCACAAAAATATAAAAAACATATAAAACTAGTCCAGAGGATTGTTAACTAAACTATTTACAACTTCTTCCTTATTATTATCATTATTATTTATTACACTTATATTTTCCTTTAATCATGCTGCGTTACCTGGGCCAATTTTAATAAAAAATCATTAGCCAAGTCAAGTACCCGCAGAGATCTGGCACTTTATAGTACCAATCGTCACTGTAGTTGGCCTGTGGTTTTGGCCAGCGTTGCGTGGACGTCGACGGACTGTCTGACTGACTGCCTTGACTGAGTGGCTAGTGAATGCCACAAAGCATAACATTTTTGGCCAGCCTTTTGTCTCGGCTGCAATTCTTTATGCCAGGGTTTTCCACTTAATTGCGATGCAGCTGGAAGAGTTGGAAGATGCATCTTGGCGTGACTTCTAATGCCCATTGAGTGCTCATCCAGCCAGCTCCGACTTAAACTTGTTGAGTGTTGCACACAGTGTTGCTGCTGTGGTGATGATTAGACACAGACATTAAATGCATTTCCCCGCGCTCTCTCTCTCTGAGCTTAAGTTTTCCTCGGATCCTCGGATAGCAAGCGTGTGGAAATTTGTGAATTATGCACTGTGCCATATCAATTACTGAGCGTGGAAGAATGAGCCTGTAATTAATGAGTTCTTCTCTCTCTCTTTTTTTGTGTTTTGCAGGGTGCTGAGGCCTCCGGGCGGCGGATCGAGCGACATCTTTGGATCGGAGATGCCGCAGACCCCCAGGAATGTGAAGAATCGCATGGTGTCCAACATTTTTGCTGCCGAGAAAGATAATGGAGTGAAAAATAACGGTAAGTTTAAAGGTCCTGACCCTTTATCAAATATTATATAAAAAACTGTGTGATATTTCCTTGGAAAAAATCTTGATTTGCTTTTAATTTTGATTGGAAAAACTGTGCTTAAAGACGACGTCCTTAGATGATGGATTCTTTTGGATTATTAAATGCTTATTAAATGTCTATCGTTTTCTTCCCGTTCTCGTTCTCGTTCTTCTTCTGTTTATTTCTCCGCCTACCCCCCGCTCTATATTTCTTTTCTTTTTCTACGTATCTTTGCAGTACGACAAGGAGCTCACAGATTCTATTTCATTGGTACTTGAACTATGTCTCCTCCTCTATCCCCCACATAATCATGTCAAAACCAAAAACTGCACACACAGAGTCCTCTTTACCCAAGTGTTTAACCCCAAAAAAAATTGTGTTCACTTTACTTTCGTTATTGTGTCAGTTGTTGTTGTTGTCGCTGTTGTTTTGTGCTAATTTCAAATCCTTCGTTTTGCACTTGGCAACACAGAACACACTCTTCATCTAATCCCCACTCCTTCTAAACTCACTCCCCATCTCACCCACTTCCCACAAAAGCGTATTATTGCCCCCAACTCCCATTCAAGAAGAAGTTGGCATTGCAACCGGTTTAATTCCTTTATTCCACCTGCTGCCGATGACATTTTGGGTTCACACAGATAAAAGCCAAAAGAACTCAAGGCTTTTCTCTTTGAATTTGGCTAACCTTTGCCATTCATTGCACAAATGAAGAAAAACTAAGGAATAGTTAGGAAATAGTAAAGGTTTTAAGTTGCTACATTTTTTTAGAGCTAAAAGT
Organism: Drosophila truncata; assembly: GCA_008042515.1. Lineage (NCBI taxonomy): Eukaryota > Metazoa > Arthropoda > Insecta > Diptera > Drosophilidae > Drosophila > Drosophila truncata. The sequence goes on from VNJQ01000304.1 coordinate 2,961, forward strand.
GCTTAGCGTAGAGCTTAAAAAGAATGCTCTTAAAATTCTGAAGTACAAACACTTAAATTTTAAGGAAATTAAACAAGATCTTCAATTATTAATCCGATAATAAAGATATTTAAACATTAAATGCCATATTTTCCGATATTTAAAATTTCGATATATTGAATATTCCTATATTTTCGATAACATATTAGCAGGATACATTTTTCGATACACCATAGAGAGGTTTTTTTCGCTCGCAATACATCCCCAGCAAAGATTTTGTGTAAATAATTTATATATTAATTCGAAAAGGCTTAAATTTAAGTGTACATTTCTAAAATATATTAATAGGCACGCATCCTTTAATTTTTAATGATTTTTTAAGCAATATTGAATTAAGTTTTCTGTATAAACTCACCCCATCCACTGTCCCAGTCTTGTACCTGTTTGTAAACACACAAATTAAGAAACTAATTTAAACATTCTACTCTCCAAACACACAACCACTAATTTGATTGTTTTATTTTCTTTGGTTTCCCCCAATTTGTTTTGCTTTTCCCTTGGAATTGTAATCCAACCATGATGACGACGATCGGGATAATCTAGGTGATGCACCGCGTCGCGGCCAAAAGACCGTCGACTCGCACTCTCGGCTGTTTGGTGAACCCTCGCGCCCCATCACCCCTGGCAAGAATCACATGAAGAGCAGCATTCCCTTCGGGCAGAACACAGAGGCAGCTGCCGCCCAGAAACTGCTGACCACCACCACCACCAATGGCCACTACAATGGCAAGAGCGGATCCGTGTCTTCGGCCTCATCTTCGGTGTCGTCCTCGACCGAGAATCTCAAGATGAGCAGATCAGGTAAGAGCATACAAATTTTATATTTAAAAATATAAAGCAGTCGTTGGAAATTGTTAATCGAACTGAAACTGAAACTGTCAGAAGTGTGAGCCTAGCTAACGACAGATTCAGTACGATCTCAGAGCGACAACTAGTAACACCGATATTACGTTTTATTATTGCGCTCAAACCAAAATTTTTGAAAAATATATCAAAACGAAATTTGTGATTTGCGTTCTGTTAAATTTCTATTTAAACATATATATTTGTAATATATTTCTACTGCACACACGCACGCACTAAAAAAAAAAAACAAACCTCGCATATCTTGCAACCGTGTTTCGTTCTTCGTGTCGTATCTTGTTCCGGGTCAAGTCTACCGCAATATGAGCAGTGAGTATTGGTAGTGTCCATCGTTAGGACTCGCCCTCATCCCCCAATCCGCCTGCTCCCGCTCCCACCTTCCGCTTAGCAGCACCAGCTCCAGCTCCAGAGCTCAAAGAAGAATCTGCTCCAGTTGAACGCGAGCCCGAGGCGGCCTCCTTGAGCACCACCACCGAGACTGCCGTTGTCACTGCTATTCCAAGCCAGGCCGAGGGACTAGCCATCGATCAGTTGTGTGTGGATAAGGAAGTGGGCGATATTCCGGCTGATAACTACGAATATACACAGTCTGATCAACGCGACGAGGCAGATCAGACACGCAAAGATTCTGGGAACAATCCCGAAAGGCCCAATTCGCTTGATAAGATGGAGGGAACTCCAAATCTCCTGGAGCCCCTGCAGACCTGTCCCGATAATGTAGAGGACCCGGTGCAGGCTTGCCGAAATGATTCTCGTAACCCGATCACGGGCCTGGGCCTCAACGGCGATGGTGTGGGCGGACTAAAGCCAAGGAAGATAAAGATAAGAGGTGGGCGATGGGTTTACGGTTGGTTAACCACGTCTACACGCTTTCCTTTCCCAATTTCCGCAAAGTAGTGCCACGAATCCAATTCTTTAATTTGTATTTTAAGTTTCTAGATGTATCTTAGTAATTAGTTGGTTGTTATATTTATATTAATTAATTTTTTCTCTTCTACAGAGGGCAACCCCGTCACCGGTGAGGGCTACAAGGCCGGTGGTACCGATTATCAGATTCGCCAGGACACCTCCCATGGCGGCACTCCGATCATCAACAAGAATCGCGTGCCTCCAGGCGGCTACTCGTCGGGACTCTGGTAATGGCGACGGGAATTGATCTGAATCCCCAGCACAAAAGCGGGATGGAGGAGGAGGAACCACAAGAAAACCCAAGAAAACACACAAAAAAATTAAATTGTACTACCCCATATACGCATAACCCTTACCCTTACACCCTACACACAACAAGGAGCAGCACATGCGTTCGGAGTAGCGGCATGCCAGCAGGATTATTGCCAACGAATATTAAGGCGTACACAAGAGTACACACGTACTCATTGCTCAACGAGATGAAGATCACCGACGGCGACGACGATGATGATACGATGATGCTGCAACCCAAAACGAGAGTTAATCGAACACATTTAAGCGACATTCGCACCATTACCAACCACTACCACAACCACAACCACAATCGCCAGAGGACAAACCCAACACCCCTTTGAAGACCTACATTTTAAATTCTTTAGTTTATGTAAACCCAGGTCCCCTGCCTCACATCCCATCCCATACATCCCAAGTTGATGTGTGATTGTGGAGTTTAAAGCAGATAAAGGCGCAATGGGACTTTCAACACTCACCTTTCGATATTTTAATGCTAATTGCATTAACCACACGCTACATCTATATATTTATATCAATCGCATTCACACGACCACTCACATACATAAACTGCATACATACATACATAATATACATTGTATTACCATTACATTAAATATGTAATTTAAACAGTACGCATGTACGTACTAATGTGCACGTACTAATAAGGTGTAAAAATACAAAATTCAACGCGAATCTTTGTTCAATAAAAATCCTTTCGTACATAAACTGATCTGTTTTATATTAATTTGTGGGTAAAGATTTTTGGACGGTTTTGCTAGGGAATTAAGCAAAAATTCTCTAGGGAATGTTGTATTTAATAGAAGTAATACAAATTCAGTGCCAGATGATGCTTTCCAATGCTAAGCTAAAAACAAGCTGTTTATTATAATAAAAACAAACCATTCTTGGTTGTCACCTTGTCAGACACAGCTTTCTCTTAACAAAATCAAAAAGAAAACCATAAAATGAAATAAAACTTGTCAAGCGTCAGAATATTTGATTTTAAATTATTTCTGTGTTCAATTTTGACCGCCAATAAACTATCGATAAGTCGATAACGTTCCAAAAAGTCTGGCAACTTCGCAGGAATTGCGTTGTTTACGTCATACGGTTACGTTTTTTTTTTCTTAATTTATTTATTATTCTGTCGTTCAGTTTGATTTTAGTTAATTTAACTCCTTAATAAATTCGTTTCTTCGGTGTTATAGGGTTTTTTATGAATGAAACAGAAACTACGACTCGCATGTATGGCCTGCCAAATTACAAAAACATCTAAAGGTATATGATATTTTTCCCATTTAAATAAGATTTTGGAAAACAAATAACATTAATTAATTAATCGATGCCGATTAAAACCAAAACATGTAAATTATGTTTCTCAATGATTTTATTTATTCTAAAGTTTAAAGCATAAATTAAAATGAGGAGACTGAAATATGTGACAAACTGCCCTTCTGGCTCCTGATTCAGAAATAAGCTAGATTGAGAAAAACAAGCTAGGAATGAATGAAAAATAGCTAAAAAAATAAAATACACAGCACTTTTATAGTTATTTTAATTAATTTGAATGTTATAAAAACCTTGAATGTTATAAAAAGCTCGATCTTATGATTTCTTAATTAAAAACCTTTTTACCACGACAGAAACGAAAGTGTCTGCTAACTTTTAGCCTTAAAATTAAACTTTTTCCCAATGTTATTTTAAAAAGATGATTTTATATATTTCAGATCTTTAAATGCAAGTGTCTGCTTACTGTTATTAATTAAACTGTTTCCCTATGTTAATTTAATAGACCGATTTTATATATTACAAATCTTAAGTCAACAATATGCATATTGTGAAAATATTAATATATTTTGATATAATTCAATCATTTTTTTGAGACAGCTGCAGACAATATTGTTTATAAAAAGAATGGGATATAAATAGTCCCCAATTAAATTTTTATAGTAAATAAGCTATTTTTAAAGCCATAAGCTAAGCTAGCTTATTAGCTTTTCCATTTTCAAATACGCCGATATAGCCCGCCGATATAGCTAAACTGGCAGCGCTGACGCCGCAAACAAAATGGTTTTTGCAGACTAAAGAAAGTAGAAATTTTTTGCAATATTTGTATTTTCGCGATAGCCCAGATGCCTTAGTGGCCGAAAGACAAGTGCAATCGGTGCGGTGACGGTGAAGATGGAAAATCTGCGCCCCGGAAAAGCCCAGAAGAGCTCCGGCAAAGTGAAAAAGCTGCAGCCGCAGACTTGGCCAATTGTGGCGTAGGATACGAAAACTAGTTCTCACAGACGAGACCTCTCACACGCACACGCACACAAGCTAGAGCAGCGCAAGCTGTGCCACACAAAGCCATCCAGCCTAGCCTCTTCCCAGAAATGGAAGGCATGGACCTGTGGACGTCGATGTTCTCCTCTGAGCTCGAGGAGGGTGACGGCGAGGCAGAGCTGCTAGAGGGTGGTGACGATGCGGCGCAGTATGGCAATGGAAATGGCGACTTACTCGACGACACGGCGATCCTGGAGGCTGGAGAGGGCGTAGATGACCTGCTAGATGGCGAGGATGATGAGCGGGAGGAGGACGACGACGAGAATGCCATGGAAAAGAAGCCAAAGGGACCGGAACCGGACGACGATGCCCTCTTCGACTTTGAGCTGGAGCCAATTGTTAGCATTGGGGAGTCGTCACCGGCTTCGCTTCTAGCGCCCGCCGGTCCTACGAGTGCCCAAGTGCGCCCAGCCCTGCAGCGCCATTCACTGCCCCCGCTGACTCGTCCCCGGTCCGATATGCGACCCATTGGCTTTCCCGTGCGTCCCACCACTTCACAGATCAATGCCACCGATGAGAACGGCGTGCCCATCAACTACGAGCTGGGCGTGGTGTACATTTGCCCAGCCTGTGGCGGAGAGTTCCGGCAGCAGGATCACTGGAAGCGGCACATGAATCAAATCCACAGGTACAACACCCTTCGGGGCCTCAACTTTGCACCGCTGGACAAGCTGTATCAGCGCTGCAAGGAGTGCCACAAGCGCATAGCCATGCACAGCCGGGAGAACCTGCTGAAGCACAAGTTCACGCACCTGCCCTTCCGGTGCACCAAGTGCTACATCTGCAGGCGGGAGTACAAATACAGGTACGGCCTTCTTTAAGATTTCTTACTCCTCCAAAGTCTTAATATGACATTTATTCCTCTTTTAGGCAAGATCTTATGGTGCACCTGCGCATGGTACACTGCGACGAAGTGGTGGCCATGATGCGGGAAGGTTACAATGCTGCCGGACGCAAAACCCGTGTCCGAGAGTCGCGTACAGAGCAAATGCAGCGGGAGAAGAGTTTTCTCGAGGATGACGAAGACCTCACAGATCACATCGAGGTGCGCAATGAGCTGCTCGAACCGGATCTTGATGAGTCGGGGGGCATGGTGCATCATCCGCCGCTGCTGGTAGAGGAAACGACGCCTCAAAAGAAACGACACGGCGGCAGTGGCGGAGAAGCCGCAGAGCTGTGCGAGGATTACATTCACTACATGTGCCCCGACTGCGGCACAGAGTGCGACACCCATGCCCAGTGGAGCCAGCACATAGAGTTTGTCCACGACTATGTCAGCCGGCGTGGCCTCAACTTTCGGAGTGTCGACATGCAAATGCAGTGCCTGGAATGCAAGAAGGTATGATTTTAGGTCAAATAAGGAATGTATCTTATCAAAAACGAGTTTTATTCCTTGCAGATTGTCACTCCCAACACCATCAAGTCACTGCGCGCCCATAAATTCAGTCATTTGTCGCATCCCGAGTGGCTGCGCTGCAAACTCTGCTACAAGGGCTACACGGAGCATTCGGAACTGGTTAGGCATCTGCTGAAGCATCATCATTTGGAGACTCTGATGTCGGACCGGGATGCGGGACAGGAAGAGGAGGATGCCTCACATACCCTGGATGGGGGAAATGAATTCGAAGACAATGGCAATGGTGAAATGGGAAACGGCGCCGCCTTGGATGAGGATTCACCCTACTTTGAAGACGCCCCCCGACGCGGCGGTCGTATTAGCAGCGATGACATTTTTGAACCGCACATCGATTACCTTTGTCCACAGTGCGGCAAGGAGTTCATCGAGAAGAAGCATTGGCGCACTCACGTGGTCATGGCGCACAGCATGAACGATCTGTCCAAGCTGAATTTCGAAATGATCAACGAACGGCAGCTAAAATGCACGGAATGCGACAAAATCATCACGAATGCGTATGGAATACAGAATGCCCAGCAGCACAGGATTACGCATTTGCCGTTTAAAGCGTATGCCAGATGCCGCAAGTGCCACAAGTCCTACACGGACCGAAAGGGTCTCGTTAAGCATCTAGCCACCTATCACCGCATCGGCTGTGATGTTCGAAAGTCTGGCGGGGGTGTAGCTCCACCTTTACCCATGCTAACTACCCCCAAGCAGCCACGCAAGCAGATCGTCACCGTGGCCAATGAGACCTACGAGATTATCTACTTGGACGATGTGGATCAGGGAAGCTTGGAGGAGGATAATGACTTTGGGGAGCAGATGCTCGCTGACGAGGATGATTATCCGGTTATCCAGCCACCGCAACAGCATCAGGTGCCGCCTCCACCACGACCCCCGCCGCAGAACTCGCAGCAGCGTTACAAATGCGTCCACTGCAGCACTCTCTTCCCCACCCAGGTGGCCGTGCGGGTGCACATCAGCGAGAAGCATAGCCGGAAGCCCCATCAGACGGGGAGGAGGCATCGCCTTATGATTTCAAATGCCGGTGGAGCGGTGGACTCAGGGCTTAACACAGTGGAGCAGAACTACATCTTCCTGTGCCCTTCCTGCGGCAAGGAGTACAAGACGCAGTACGAGTGGCGGCGTCACATCAACGAGGAGCACAACTTTGATAAGCGAAACTTCCTGAACATGCGGCAGTTGGACAAGTATCGCTACCAGTGCACGCAGTGCAAGGACATAGTGTGCAATTCGAAGCTGAAGGGTCTGCAGGACCATCACTTCCGTCACCTGCCATACCGACTGTATCTCAAGTGCTTGGTTTGCGGCACCTGCTATAACCACAAACCGAACATAGCGGCACATCTCAGGGCGAGACACAACATCTTCGACAGGGAGACGCCTGCGATGGTCACCAAGCCGATAAAAACCTACAGCCGCTTCAAGGATGGGGATAAAGAGAAGATCCCGCTACCTGTTCCCGCTCCAGCAGCAGGTTCTCCACCCGGTTGCTCCTCATCATCATCCTCTGCAGCTGTTACTGCTGCTGCTGCTGCGCCTGTGGTCAGTCGCACTCTTAAACCCCAACCCGGTGACCTGCCCACGCGACCCGCTGGCCTGAACACCCTGGAGGACAGCATTTCGTACCACAATGCCGTAGACATGGACTTTATCACGTACTTTTGCCCAAAGTGCAACCAGAACTTCGACTCGCATGCCTTCTGGCGCAAGCACATCGTGGAGCAGCACAACTTTAATAGCCGCGAGGGTCTGAACTTCCGGCAGATCGACAACCATCACTACCTGTGCCTGGAGTGCTACAAGCGCGTCACAGTGACCCACACGAAGGGCGCCATTGGTCAGCTGCAGTCGCACAAGTTCCGGCATCTTCCCCATCGCTCCTTCAAGTGTCTGACCTGCGATGCCTCGTTTGTGCGCAAGCAAATGTTCTTCAAGCACCTGAATCGCGACACTAATCGGTGTGACAATCGTCCGCAACACGAGTTGGACGATGAAGAGCCCAGCCAGGACTCACAGCTGAGCACCATTTACCACCTGGCGTGTCCGCAGTGCGGCGATGACTTCAACACGCCCAGCCGGAAGCAATGGCGCGATCACATTAACATCCTTCATGGCCTGACCGCGCTGGACCTGCTGCACATGAACAAGGTGGAGGGCGCCGAGGATCTGTATCGCTGCCAGGACTGCAACGAGGAGCTGCAAACGAACCGGCAGTGGGTGCTGCAATACCATCGCTTCCAGCATCTTCCACAGCCGGCCTACATTCGCTGCCAGCTGTGCGAACAGAGCAGTGAACGTGATGCGGCAGTGGGATCAGGGCTGCATAGCTTACGTGAGCTGCAGCAGCATCTCCGCAAGCATCATGCCACAACGGTGGGCAAGAATGAGATGCAAATGCTACGCGAACAGATTGCCCAGGAGGAAAAGGAGCAGGAGGAGACCGTGGGCCAGGCCGCAACTGAAGAAGACAACGAAACGGGCCAGGACTCAGGGCCCTACATGCCGCTTCCGCCGCATTTACTGGACGATGGAGACGACATGGAATTTGAGGACCAGTATCTGCTGGGCTAGAATTCGTCTCCGAAATAACTTATCGCAGGGAAGAATGTAATCTTTGAAGCATTACAACAGATTTTATATATCGTTTTACTTAACTAGTCTATAGTTATTGGTTTTTCTTAAAAACTATCGCCGGCTTTGTTCCGGGAATCTCAGTCAGTTTAGAGATATTTCAAAATGAATTGTTTTAACCTGATTTTGATTTTAAAGAATATTATTTGTATAGAACTTTTGTATTTTGTTTAGCGGCCAAAAGTTTAATTAATTTTAATATTAGAAGTTTCCAAGACGCATTTTACTTTGTGAATTACAAAAGATTAGATTTTCTTGTAAAGCCACTATTTCTTTTAAAGAAATTTAAGTTTTTGTAAAAAGATTACATTTTATCGCTGCGATTTATCAGGTTTTTTTTTTTAAATCAAGCAAATGGGTTATACCTAGGGATGGCAAAGATATATATTTCGATATTTGACGTCTTAATATGTGCGAAAAGTGTATATGCGTTTTGATATAATCGGAAAAAGCGACAAATAAGTTTAATGTTAAATTAAATTTCGATATATTTCGATAGATCAATGCGATAAATCTACATCCCTAGGATCGATGCCATCTCCACATCCGATTCCACTTCCACAACACCCGTACTTCCAGTGCTCGACAGAACCCCATTGAAGTCTCCCTGAAGGGCTGCGTTTTCATGAGATTATAAGCAGAGTATTTCGTAGAACTTAGAGATAACTCCTATTTTGGACTCTTAGCCATAAAGTCAGACCCTCTAACATTACTAGTCGTAAGTCCTCAGCTATTTATTTCCACACCTAAGCTATATGAAACTGATATTATGAAAATTATAATAAATCAAATAAGTATATTTCTAAGATTTCAGTTAGAGTTATATCCCAACTCCTTGGACTAATCAGGAATTAGTCAGCGAATAATAATATGTCTCTCTGCACCTCTGAACGGTTAGGCCTCTGTTTAAATAATGTTAATAAATAAGACATTGAATTCGATACAAACCAAACATGTTTCTTTTGGGGGGAAAAACAATTTAATTTGATTTTTTATATATTTTTTGTTTTATTAGTAATAAAGTTTAATATTTAGTTCCAAACTTCTCAGGTTTGTCACGCATTATCGAAGGTAAATATCAACATTCTCATATCGGAGCAGAAATACGGATAAGAAAGTAAAAAGTAGTAGAGCTATGCGATCTCTTCATGGGGACATAAGTCCGCCGACATAAACAGAGTCTATAGGGGTTCAATTTAGTTTATTTGTTGGCTTTATGACAACAAAATCGATTAAAATATAATCATTTATCAACTTGCGTGTAATTCTATCGCTTGTAATTGGAAAGTTTATTTCGGCGGACGGGAAACCGATAGCTCTGTCTGTGTCAGCTGCCTTGGTGGTGGTGATCATAATACGATATGTTCTGGGTCCTCTCATTTTGGACTTTAAATGTTACATTATTAAAATAATAATAATAAATATGTAATAAATACTTTTGAAAAGCATAAACAAATTGCACGCTCATAATAATTGCCACTAAATGAATAATACGAATATGAATACAGATACAAGTCCAGCCCGATTGTGCTCAACAAAAGAATTGGCTTAAAATTAGACAAACTGATTGCTTGGAATGATGTCTCCGTAATTGACTGACCGCGTAAACTGACTGAAAACCAGTTCCGGTCACTCGACTCGACTGCCCTGCCTCCCTGCCTCCGCTTTGTGCACGATCTTGCGCCTCCTCTTCCTTCTCCTCCTCCTATTCGACTTTAAACGTAAAAATCTTATGCAACTATGCATTGTTTTTGTGTTTGTGTGTGTTTAGTAACAATTTGTTAAAGTAGTAGTAGATGCCAATTCCTCTCACAGGGTTGGCATATTGCGTCGATGTCCGCCGGCCTCTGCCTCCTGTTGCGCCTTCTGCTTAGCCCGCCGCGCCTTCTGACGCGTGTGTTCGATTTGGAAGTCCTCGACGCGCAGGTTAAGCCGCATCATGTTGTTGATGATGAATTCCTCTTCCACTATGTGCTCCTCCGGCGAACGTAGCACTTCCAGCGTTTCGCACAGACCTGTGCATGTTTTGCGCACCTTATGCCGGCTTAGCGAGGCTCCGATGATAACCAGGGCCACCTTGAAGATAACCCGTATGCCCTCGGCCAGAAAGCAGTCCCAGACACGCAACAGCGTCTCCCAGGGCAGGGTTCGTGTCATTGCGCAGAGGAACCAATCTGTCATGTAGAGCAGGGGTTCCACTTTGTGCTTCTGCAGGTGACGATAGACGGGCGGGCAGGTCTTCTTTAGAAGACCCTCCAGGATGCCGGCATCGTTCTGGATCACCTCCAGACCGGGTATGAAGTAGTCCTGTAGGTAACTGTACGAAAAAATAAATAAAAGTTACTATTTTGAGCTATTTTTAAACCAGAAACTTGGACTTACACATCACAAACACTGACAAACACCCAGAAGGCGTCCTCTGCGGGCAGATGCATCAATAGAAAGGCAGCTATCGGTGCCTGCGCCTGGCAGAAGCCCACCTTGGGGTTGTATATCGAGTAGGCTTTGAGCACATTGAAGAGTTCGATTTGTCCGACTTTCTGTTCGTCCAGGAACATTTCGTGGAAGGGAAACTGTCGATGCTTATCCTTTTTGATCTCCTCGATGGTCGTAGGATTGCCTGGCTTCTCCAGCAGCTCACTGTACACATTGGGGTTTTTCTTTTTCAGCAGATACGCCCCGGATAAATAGAACCAGGCCTTGGGGCGCACCGATTTGGGTATGCCCTTGCGACAGCGATCGCGGATCTGAAAGGAAAAGGTATTAAATGTCTTTAAAATTAAGATAACTAATCCATTCTTACCTTTTTGTAATTCTTGGACATGTAAGTTGACCAGTTCTCAATCATGTAGAGCCATTTCTTCTCCCTGGCTATGATCTGTGCCTTGGACAGCGGCTCCTTCGGCTTATCCGTGCGCTGAAAGCCACCGTAGAAGCCATTCCGATCCGGGCAGCTGGAGACCGTGGAACACAGGGAGATGGTGTCCAGGGAACGCGGTGCCGTGGCCATCGCCGAGGCGACAGTGAACTGAAAGAGCAAATGAGAAAATCGTTACACGATCAGCTTCTATACGCCCACTAGCAGAACCCACTAATTGTGTATGCAAATTCACTGGGACTGAGATACAGATAGACAGATAGATAGATATATGGACAGCGGCTGGGAGAGCCTCTCCCTGCTGTGTTGGAATAATACAAAGTGCGCAATTAAGTGCACTCTCTCTCACTCTCATTGCCCATTTTGATGTCTCGCATAGTTTTTTTGGGCTATCTCGAAGCCTTATCGCTGGCAAGGCCAACCAACATCAAATTGGGCAATTTAGAAGAGATAACTATAAATTGACCGTGAATTATGGGGTTTACAAGGGGTTTACGGTTGCACCTCATCTTCTTGGAGTAAGGCCAGTGAGTCCAGTTCGTTGAGACTCCCGCTAAGGTACGGGAAAGGCATTGTTCGTCCAGCAACTGAACGGTAATCTAGTTTGTTCATTCGTTTCCTGCCTAAGCCTAAGACCACTGCTATTAAACAGCTGCTGATTGGTCACTAATCGTACTTAAACGAAGCCATTACTTGAGTGATTACACATCAGCTGCTGCCTCAGAACGGATGGAATGGAGGGCAGTGAAAGTAGCAACTACTATATATATTCACTCGCTTCTCCCTTGGCTAATGACACTGGGGCACGGGCTGTTGCCGCTGCTGCTTGCTGCTGCTGCCACTTGCTGCTCCGCCGGATGCTCGAGTTTTGCCTAATGAGCAAAGTCACTTCACCTCACCGAACTGCCACAAAAAGCAACAACTAATTGAGGCAACTGTGCCTGTCTGCCTGTCCGCTGAACAAGTGGCTGAATAATGGCAAAAGCAAGACAAAAGAAGACTAGAATGAAAATCTGGTTAACAACGAATTTTGGAGTACTCTTTAAGGCTTAAAACTGATTTTGTAAGAACATTTACATGGATTTAAAAGGCTACATTCTTGATTTTCAACAGACTAGAAGGAAAATCTGGCTAAGAACGAATTTTGGAGTACTCTTTGAAGCTTATAATTGCTTTCCGGGATTTTATAAAAATATTTACATGGATATTAAAGGCTAAATTCTTGATTTCAACAGACTAGAAGGAAAATCTGGCCAAGTACGAATTTTATAGTACTCTTTGAAGCTTATAACTACTGATTTTCAGAATATTAACATGCATTTTTAAGGCTAAATTCTATTTTTTTAACAGACTAGAAGGAACATCTGGCTAAGAACCAATTTTGGAGTACTCTTTGGGGCTTAAAACTGATTTTTTAAGAATATTTACATGGATATTTAAGGCTATATTCTTGATTTTCAACATCAATTGATATCCGGTTTTCTTTTAATACATTAATCTGCTTTAAGGTTTAATGCCACCATTCTATGAAAGATGATAATTATTCTTTATAAAATTAATTTACTATCGATTTAGCGAAATTTATTTATAATATTCCATATACAGTGTACGATAAAAATTAGAGTACTTTTTTGATAGTTGTATGCTAAGAAATATAATTAGACATAAAGTTAAACCGGTTAGAGAGATAAGAACTAAAGATCTTGAGGTTATAGACATTAATTTAATTTCTCTGAATAAAATAGGCAAATAGCAAATATCTTTCATTTCGAATTTAAATATATTTAAAAACAGAAAAGCCAACTTCTCCTAAGAGTCACCATACCCAATCCCAGAATATGAAGCATAAATCAGCGAAAGGGGGAAAGCCCAGAGCCAGAGCGCATTGCTAAAGACGGCACCACAGGGCGTTCTCATATGCAATCTCTGGCAAAGATACCCGGCGTGACAATATCCGACCTTCGGGAGGCCTACCGATCGAGAACGGAATTAGAACCTTATCGCTGCTAGGTGGCCGACTCATACATCAAGATCGCAAGCGAAGCGGGGGCGGGGCTGGGACCCGGGGGCGATGGGCGCTCGATGGAGGTGTTAGGGGGAAACTAAACTTAACTCAATTTGTTTCTTTGGGCTGCCATTTTGCCTACGCGCTCCAAAAATGAGTGTGTGTGACAGTGTGTGTGTGTGTTGGTACGTGCACAATACATGGCAATTGTTGTTATTAACAGTGAACACAGTTCGTAGACCGCCCGCCCCCACATTCACATGTAAACCTTTTGCCTCACCTTTTACTATATTGTTGTTGTTGCTGCTGCTTCGGCTGCTTCCGTGGTGCGGAATACGCAATAGCCGTTTCCGCGGCAAACTTCCACGTCCTCGTGCGATTTCGCGATGCCCGGGGGGTTGGATTTTCCAGCGTACACTTGCGCCAGCACAAATGTTTGTTGGTTATTATCGTGAAAACATAATTTCCGCAGAGCTTTTTGTTTATTTTCTAGTTTGGCGGAAGTGTGACCGTAGCTGTTGAAAATATTCCAAAATTTCATAAATATTTCTTGTGGTATTTTTAAAGGTTTTTTTATATTCCTTGTTGGTCACACTAATCTTATTTACAGAAGAATGACAGTGTTTACTGTTATTGAAAGAGTTAACAGCAGAAGAGAGGATTTTTCTGTTATTGAGAGAAGTTAACAGTGTTTTGCTTATAGGATGCAACAGAAGAGAGGAATTATTCGTTTTTAACAGCGTTTTGCTTATGGAATGTAACAGAAGATTTTTTAAATTAAGTTGTGCTGTTTTTAAAGAAAATCTGGCCTTATTTTTTCTTATATTATATAACACCGATCGCCGAATGCAGTTTAAATTAATTAAATTAACTTAATTAAATTAAATATTTCTTGTGGTATTTTTATTGTTTTGTATAGTTCATGTTGGTCACACTAATCTAGCTCGACTAAAATTTGAACTGCTTGCTTCAACTAGAAACTGCTTACTGCAAAGACGATCTGCTAACTGCAAAGTCTGCTTGCTGAATGTATCGATATCGATATCGATCTCAAAAGTGTTTGAGATCTGAGTTTCGTCAAGTTTAAATTTATTCGTTGAATAATACGTTACAATAAAAGTACAAATTCGTAAATACAATTTCACTCAGACATTGCAACGCTTTTTTTTTAAGATTTCCTTAGGGAACTGTGTCTGGCAGCTGGGTATCCCACTTGGAGCCCATTTTGTGATGCGCCAGACGCCATAGCAGCAGCCAAATAAGCGGAAACAACTGCACCAGGGCATACTTGGCGAATCTAATAATGATTTTCATCCACGACCCATTGCTGCGAATTTGGTGCACCAGCACTATCGACATGGCACTGCTCAGCAGAAGGAGCCACACAAAGATCTTCTTTTCGTGCGTCCAGATATCCTTGTAGTTACCCGCCAGGATGCAGAGTATCAGCAGCCAGGGTAGAAACAGCTTTAGCATCATAGTAAAGAAATTGATCAAAAAGAAGTTCCCAAAACTAGTTTCATGCAGGATTTCAAAGAAGTCACAGAAGGCCGGCACACTGCCAATGGCAAACATAGAGTACCAGCTGTACACCAGAATATAATGGGAAACACTCCACGCTCCGATTGTCTCATTCCTCTCCTGCTTCATCCGCAGTCCCAGCAGCAGCTCCATGGCCAGCATTTGTATAACCACCGATTCGTAAGAGGTGCAAGTCAAAGTGTATAAAGTGCTCAGGTTGAAAAATATCACCTCGCTGGGCTGCAGGCTGCGTCGCTGCCCAAAGGCCACGTATGCCAGAAAGACCCAGGAAGCCGCATAAGTTGCCGCGGGAAACGAGCCGATTAGGACATACTCAATGGAAAGCAAGAGGGTGGCAATGTTCACCAGCCAGGTCAAGGGATTCAGGTAGACACCAAAGGCCAGGGGTCGCATAAGGGTCAGCCAGATGCTGAGTAGCAGAGCTTCAGGCTGACAATGACCCAGTGGCTCGGGGAGAAGAGACACCAACGACAGTCCCACGACCAAAAGTAGCCACAGGTAAAATTGCGCTCCTCGCACACGAAAGGCATCCTTGTTGGAGTAACAGGCAAATCCCAAATAGCCCAGAGCCATGATGGGGCGTTGAAAGAAGCCGCCCAGGCAAGTCATGACCACGAAAAGGGATACCAAACCGCTACGTTTGCTCACCATTTTGTGTTTTTGACGCTTCTTAAGGAG
Source organism: Drosophila truncata (assembly GCA_008042515.1). Lineage (NCBI taxonomy): Eukaryota > Metazoa > Arthropoda > Insecta > Diptera > Drosophilidae > Drosophila > Drosophila truncata. Next base: position 18,552 of record VNJQ01000304.1, read on the forward strand.
GATCATCCAATAAAGTGAAGGTAGCAGGAATATGCCCTGTTCTACCAAAGGAATCCTTTCCAGCATCATAAAGATCACCAAAAGGCCAGTTAGAAGTCGAAAAAAGCCTCTTAGCTTTCCTAGCCACTTCATGGGGCCCACCTCCTGGCCTTGGCCTTCAGAAAGTTGACAGCACATACAGCAAATCCATCCAACTCCAGCCACGGTCAGTGCCCAGACCATGGCTTCTCGGAAATAGTCCTTGTAAAAATCAATTTCCTTGATCAGCAAAGGCATATAGTTGCAGCTGTATTCCCTTAGAGCCTTGAAGCGTTCTTGTCTCACAAGACGCCAGCAGTTTTTCAGAAAGGAATCCATCACCTGAAAGTCGAGCCAATAGCTGGAAGTTGTTCCAGGATGCAGTTCTCTCGCACGACGGGCTTGGGCCAACAGCTGCTGGGCATTGGTGAGCATGGCTTTGGCCTCGTAAGCCAAGCTTACGTTCATCATGTTAGGTGGCAGCATGCTGCGACTATACAAAGGCGGCGGTAGACCCAGAAGAGTACTCATTAATGAGGTAAGCTGGAGGGGATTCAGGACACGCAGGGGTAACTTGTGCCCAGTGGCATTGACCATGATGCTGCGATCACCAGCGGTTGTGGGATGAGCCACCCCTGAACCCCACAACATAAAGGGAGACTCAATGGACAATTTGCATGCCCCTAAAAATAAAAAGGAAAAAATGCTTCATTCTTAGTGATAGTAGAGATAATATTAGACCTTACATTCAAGCTTGCCTTTAGCCAAATTAGAGGTAAGCAGGTAAGCCGTTCGCCTGTCAGGAAACCTCTCTTCAAACTCCTTGTACATATCCATAATGTTGGCTTCAATGCCTGGCAGGGTTTTCCGCGAAGGCTCCACACCCTTCAGGTGCACAAAGAAGAGAACTCCCTTGGTCTCTTGCAAGTTATGTGACTCTACGAATAGTAAATGCTTCACACTCTCAGCTATGGAATCCTCCGCTTCGATGTTAATTCCCCGACACAAATTAATGTTTGGAAAGTAAGAACCCACTTCCGGTGTTGTCCAGGCAAAGTTTTGATGGCATCGCGTGAAGAGGGAGTCAGGAGCCTGGGATTCCCACAGCCAACTGCGTGCCACAGTGGCTGCATCCTCATTAAAGCCGGAAAATAGAGTCACATATGGCGACAGCTCTCGGTAGGCGGGTGCCTCTGGACAGGTAACTCCTATCAGACCTTCGTGCTGGAAAATATCACGTAGTTGGGGGACATAGTTACAGCGATTGGCAAAGAACAAGTCGGCAGACAAGTCCTCCCTTATAAAGACCACCAATCGATCAGCTGGTGGTGTGTCCTCTACACTCTTTTGCGGTTCCAGGCGATCCAAGGGCCTAGATCGAAGATAAATCACTAGAACTGCGAGCAAAGGCAGTAGCTGCAGGAAAACGAGACTTCGGTAGGATTCCAACATTTTATTTTAAGGGGTGTTGCCTATCTTAAAAAGGTTTAAAATAGTTTCTGGTGAGTTGTAGTTGGGCTGAAATATATGTCTGAGATTACTAGATTTGTCCAGTGTTTTTATAAACTTGTTTCGAGTTTCTAACAATCATTCATAGCTGAAACAATCAGAAATGAAGTTAACTCTCTTTCGGTTATTTTTCTGGCTTCTATTCTCCCTTTTCACAAATGCTGTGTTCCTGCTATATCGTCGGATTATATTAACTTTTTATGGAAAAATCGCAATGAAGCTAAAAATGTGGAAGATAAAGGTTTTGCTGGTGCAACTTCTGCTGCTTTTGTGCCTGCTGCAGATTTACTTTCAATCCATGCCGCTGATCCCCTTGGAGCCGCAGACAACGCTATCGAATATGGATGTCCGGCAGCCAGCCGATCGCCTGGTGGTCTTCCTCGCCGAAGGTCTCAGCGCAAAGACTTTCTTCTCGCAGAATTTTAGCCAAGTGCCACATCTGGGTGAGATAAATGAAAGCCAAGGGATGCAGGGCATAGCCCACACCAGTGTACCGACGCTCACCCAAGCGGGCAACGTGGCTCTGTTTGCCGGGTTCCATCCGACGCCACCGCTCACCGAAACCTATGACTCAATTTTCAATCGCACCTTGAACTCTGCTGATGGACTCTTACTAACATTTACGGGTGACAATCCGAAGACAAAGTCTGGTCTTGTAGATTTGCAAGATTACCTGTCCGAGGATGAGAATCAGAGCAGAATAAGAAATGCCAGCAGGGTGTTAATCTTGGTCCGCATGTGTGATGTAGGCGGGACCAGTCCTTGGAATGATAAATATATAAAGAAGTTGTTCAATGCCCAGGCGGGCATTATGGAGGCCTACGAAGTCATAGAAAGTGTATTCAGAGACAAAAGGACGGCTTACTTGATGGCCTCGGCACATGGACTCAGTAATTTGGGTAAGGAGAGTAAGGAATAGTATTGATATGATCAGTAATTATATATTTTCTAGGCTCCCATGGCGCTGGAACCCCGTACGAGACAGAGACACCTTTCCATCTCTGGGGATCCGGCATCAAGGCTAATAAAACAAAACAGAGGCTAGAGCAGATCCAGCTAGCTTCGCTAATGTCTGCTTTAATAGGTTTGCCACCACCAGTCAACAATCTGGGCCAATTGCCTTTGGGTTACCTTGATGTCTCCCAGGAAGCTGAAGGCAAAGCAATGCATCTGAATGCTCTTCAACTTCTGCTTCAGGCCAGGGTCCTTGTAAAACGCCACAAGCGTGGATACTTACACAAATGGCTGCCCAAGGCGGGAGAATTGGATCTCCAGCGGATTTCCTATTATCAATATCAGATACATCGCCTCACAAAAGGACACTGGCAGGGCAAGGCCTTGGAGACCAGTCGAGTGGCAGCCTGTTTGGCTTTGAAGACGGTGAAATCCTATGTGGCTTACTATCACATTCCAGTGGAGGTGAGCACGGTTGTGGCTCTGCTTGGTTGGGAGTTCTATCTGGTGCTGAAGCTTTCCCGTGATTCACGAGCCTCCAAGGAGGATCGAAGAGGCTTTCTAAACTGGTCAACAATTGTGCTGGCTGGCCTGGGATTGCTGATGGCCGAACTCGGCTTCCTTCAGGGTTTGCCGCTTCTGACAATCCTCTGTTTGATGCTGCCCTTTGGCTTTTGGTCTCTGGCCCAGGCCGAGTTGCCATTGAAAGGTCGTTACATCTTTGATGTTTGGACCCACTTAAGCTGGATTGTCATACCTGCTGGATTTATTGTGGCGACTCTGTGCTGCAGCTACTTCATAAGCCTGACATATGCCTTGGCTGTGGGCTTCTACAATCGACGGTTCTTTGTGCGTCCCTCCTTCAGGGTTGCGTCCTGGTTGATTCTGGTTTTAGTGCTGAGTCTATTCCTATGCTTTCTGCCCAAAATGGAGTACTTGATGGCCCTCAATTATCGGATGACCCTGCAGGCGATTAGCATGTTTTTTGTTATCCTGCATCCTTATATTTTCTGTGAAAACCATCAGACGCGCGTGTGGATAGTCAATGGAGGAATGCTGGTCCTAGGAGGAGTAGGAATCTATTTGAAGGAGACTGGCCAGACGATTCCTATATACATGATGGCAGCCAACTGGACGTACCTTATCTATGCCTTCGCCTCGATACCTTATAGTAAGAATAACTGTCTCCGATCTCGCCTGGAATTGATATGCTTCAACCTGCTGACTGTTCATGCCTTGCTGAGTGACTCGTACACCTCCCTCTTTGCACAGATATTAATCGTAGAGTATCAACAGGGCATTGAGGTGCATTTAGAGACCAGACTGCAGGTTAAGGAAGAGGAGGAATCGATGCTATCAAGCAAGGAATACCTGCGATTGTGCTATCGTTTTGCTGTATCAATTCTGCTTTACTTCTACGTCTCGATGATGGGTACCGGCCATTGGCAGCAAAGCTTCAGCTATTTGGCCAACACGGATCGCCTGTTTATGCCGCATTGCTGTCTTACTATGCTGGGTTTCCTGGTATTCATCCATATGCTCATCCCACTCATCTTAATACTGGCCATCTTGCGGGCTCTCAGCATATTTGGTCGCCATGAGATTAACTCCATTTTCATCTGCGTGATGCTCATCTGCAATGCCGTCGTAATATTCCTTGTTCTTTCTGTTCCTCATTTAAGGGATTGGCCAAATGTACATCCTTCGGTGATCAAAGTGATATTGGTTCAACTCACGGCTGTCCTGTTGATGGCCTGCGACGGCTGTGGCAAATTTTTGTTCCGGGGATTTAACCTGATCACCTCCCCAACCCCCAAGCGAGCTGTGGTTCAAATTCGTCCCAAGGCCTCGATGACCGCCTCCAGTAAGGTTTGAACCAAGAATTTGATTAAGAAATATGTAAAATTTTTAGTTAACTCAAAGAACTTGTTGTTTGGAAAACTTTTGCACATGGCTTTTACCAGATGTATGTATCTAAGGAATCTAATAAATAATTTGGCAATGTCACACTTCATTTTATATTTTATGATTAATAAAAAAGGTTTGCACTTTTCCCTACAATTTAAACATCGAAACTTCTTTGATTTTTTGAGACTCTTTTTATGTATTAAACCATTCGATGGGCTGCTTCTGAATTTCACACTAAATTCTATAAAAAAAGGGTTTGTATAATACTTTAAGTAGCAAATTAACTTAAATGCAGCTGGCTGGATTAGGTACAAATTTGCAGGAGTTGAGACCTTAAAATGCTAAGTATAAACCTGTGACATCAGATTTACTCCGATTTTGGTTTCTTGGCCTGCAGATGGGCCTGCAAAAATAAGGAAAAATTAGTTATTAATTAAATTCAATTAAATTCTCCCAGCACTCACCTTCTCAGCCACCTTAAGGAGGCTGTCAAAGCTATTTTGACCCGTTTCCATTACCATGCCATGGAAAATCTTGGTCTCTGTTTCTGTTAAAAGTTCATAAGGTGAACCAAACTCCACCAAATGACCAGCATCCATCACAAGCACACGATCCGAGTCCATAATTGTGTTGAGTCGATGGGCTATGGTCAGCACTGTGCAATCGCGGAATTTACTCCTGATTGTGGCTTGAATCAAAGCATCTGTTTGTGGATCCACATTAGCCGTAGCTTCATCCATCACTAGGACTCGATTTTCCCTAAGAATTGCCCTCGCCAGGCACACCAACTGACGTTGACCCACGCTGAAATTGGAGCCGCCTTCGCTTATTTTGCTCTGCAAGCCACTTGGCAGTTCAGCAATCACAGGCTTCAATTTGACCTCTTCCAGGGCCTCCCACAACTTGGCATCGTTGTACTCCTCAAAGGGATCCAGGTTATAGCGCATGCTGCCTGAGAAAAGCACCGGTTCCTGGGGTATAATTGATATCTTGCTTCGGAGGTCAAAGAGTCCCATTTCAGCTGTATCCCTCTCGTCGATGGTGATGATGCCTTCGTTGTAGGAGAGTCGGAAAAGAGCATTGATCAACGAGGACTTGCCCGCTCCAGTGCGTCCAACAATGCCCACTTTTTCGCAGGGACGGATACGGAAATTCAAGGCTTTGAGCACATATTTGGCCTGCGGATCCGGGAAGTAGCGCAGGCATAGATCCTCCGTTATGATCTCTCCTCTCTCAGGCCAATTTGGCGGTGGTTTCTTGCCGGGACTGGACTCAAATTCACCCTCTGGCTCGATTTCGTCGTACTCCACCACTCGCTCCACGGCGGTCATTGTGTTTTCCAGCTCCGCCGACTGACGCATGCCCCACTGTACCATGCCGGTCATGCCCATTGCTTGGGTAATGGCCAGGCCCACCTCACCGGGACTTTTTGGCGGGTTTATAAAGTAATTGAGGATGATGATCACAATGTAGAGAGTGCAGAAACAGTCTAGATAATAGCCAAAAGCTCGATTTGTGGCCAGGAAAGTGTAGTAACCGGAGCTATGCAGATCTTGAAGATTGTCAAACTCAGCAATAAGTTCCTTCTGAGCTCCCAAAGCACGAATTGTCGGCAGGCCGCTGATGGTGGCCCCAAGATGCGAGTAAATTGGTGATCTGGCCACCGCCTCCAAACGCTTTACATCCCTCGAAGTCTTTAGGTAGAACTCTCTTATGTAATAGAAAATAATGGCTAGGGCTAATGTCAGGATCAAATAATAAGGATTGGTGATGCAGATCACCACGATGATGCCGAGCAGAGTGAGGAATATCTGCACCACATCCAGCATAACGGTGGGTAGGACTTCATCCACTTGTCCCAGATCCTTGGAGAAACGATTGAGTATGCGACCCGAGGGATTGGTGTTGAAGAAGTACATGGCAGCTCTGGTTATGCCACGATACATGGCATTGTGCAGGTGAGTGGAGCTACGCATGGCCATTTTGTAGAAAAGCATTGTTCGAACGATGGTGAATACAACCACAGCCACATTGAGGGCGGCAAAGTAGTACATGTCCTCCGGATCCGAGCTTATGTTAGTGCCATCGGTGTTTTTGTCAACCCTGTAAGATTAATTAAAGAGTAAATATAGGAGAAATAAAGAAGAAATTTAGATGAAATATAGGGGAAATATAGGTAAAATATAGGAGAAATATAAGAGAAATATAGGAGAAATATAGGTGAAATATAGGTGAACTATAGGTGAAATGTAGGAGAAATATAGGAGAAATTTAGGAGAAATATAGGTGAAATATAAGAGAAATATAGGAGAAATATAGGTGAAATAAAGGTGAAATATAGGTGAAATATAGGTGAAATGTAGGTGAAATATAGGTGAAATATAGGTAAAATATAGAAAAAATATAGGAGAAATATAAGAGAAATATAGGTAAAATATAGGTGAAATATAGGTGAAATATATGTGAAATATAGGTGAAATATAGGTGAATTATAGGTGAAATATAAGTGAAATATAGGTAAAATATAGGTGAAATATAGGTGAAATATAGGTGAAATATAGGATAAATAAATCTACTCACCAATAAGACAAAAAGTAATCCGCAAATGAGCACAGAATCTGAGTGGCCAGACAAAGAAATACCATAAAGGAAAGCATAAACCAGCTACTGCCTGCCGTCAGATACTCCTTGTACAATTCCAGTCCAATCTTGCCTTCCACTCGAGTCTCCTGCAGCTGCAGGGCCGCCTCCTGGGCCATTGATTCCGCCATGGAACTCAATGAGGTGAAGCTATTGTTCCTCGTGCTCGGCTTACTGATCTTGCTGTCTCTTCTGCTCAGCGAGGGGACACCCAAACGATCCACGCCATCGCCAATGGCCAATTCCGTCTCCTCCAGTGCCTCATCCCCTTTATTTGGAGCCGTTAGGAGTTGGGCAAAGTCCAAGCCACTGCGCTTCATGGAGGAGTATGTGCCCATGGCACTAACGCGACCCTTATCCATAATCACTATGAGGTCAGCTTGCTCCAGAAACTGCAGCTGATGGGTGACCAGGATCACAAGCTCACTTCGCAGATAACCACGCATACACTGATCGAAAAGATGGCGTCCCACGTGAGTATCCACAGCGCTGAGAGGATCATCGAGCAGATAAATATCCGCTCTTCGGTACACCGCACGAGCCAAACTAATCCTGGCCTTTTGGCCACCTGAAAGGGAAGCTCCACGCTCGCCCACAATTGTCTTGTCGCCGTAGGGCAGCAGCTCAAAGTCCCTCTCCAAGGCGCACTTCTTAATCACAGTGCGATAGCGATGCTTGTCCCATTCCAAACCGAACAGGATATTCTGACGCACGGTGCCAGTGAACAGCCAAGGCTCTTGGGCGGCATAGGAATAGCTTCCATTGACCCTCAGGCTTCCACTTTCCGCCGGCAACTCGCCAAGCACTGCCTGGATCAAGCTGGACTTGCCAGCACCCACGGGTCCAATGACAGCCACCAGTTTGCGACGTCCCAGCTGCAGATTGATGTCCTCCAACGTCGGCTCCACCGAATGACTCTCCCAGCGTGCCTGAAACTGATTGAACTCAATCAGATTCTCCGAAAGGCCATTGCTCTTGGGACTGTCTCCATTTAGTGACTCTCCCTTTGGTGCCGGAGTGGGACTCCTTGACTTATCCCTGACCTGAGTCTCTGGTCGATGCATAAACGTCTCCAGGCGTCGCACGGAGACCAGAAGTTCAGCAAACTGGGAGATTCCCTGCGGGAAGAACATGGTCACCGAGCGTCGCAGGATATTGTAGTAGGCGGTGACAAAGAAAGCCTTCTCGGCATTCAGGAGATTTCCCAGCAGGACAAAGGCAATCAGGCTGGAGGAGACGAAGACTCGCGACAGAAACATGGCAAAGGAGATGAGGATGCCGCGAATGTAGTTCACTTGCTTGATGCAAAGCATCTCATTGAAGCGTGTCAGCTCCACCACCTTGCCAAAAGGTTTCTCCCAGGCATACATTTTGATAACCTGGATGCCTGAGATAATTTCATTCATCATTCGGACGCGTTCATCCGTTCGCAAGGCAGTTCTCAGACGAAGCACACTGGTCCTCTTGCCCAGGTAGGATTGGAAGGGTAGAAAGAGCAGCATTATGGCTATGCCGAACAGAGAAGATATTCCTATCTGAAAGAGAGAGAATTTTATTTGTAATTTTATCTAAATAAATTAAACATTATTATTATTATTTTTATTAACACTATTTCCTTTCCAAATTAAATTAAACTTCCATTTACTGTTTTTGTAATTGTTCAGACATTTGTCTATGTACAAAAAGTAATTAATAATAATAAGCAAACATTTATATTCATAGCCAAACTATACACTGATAGCTAAATGTTTGAATAAGTAAGCCCAAAATGGTCTTGGCTATAACCAGAGGAAGGCATTAATTTTTTTTCAGTTGAATAATTTTGTGGAGAAGGTTTTGCTTAACATTCATGATTGAGGGTCAAACTTTTCCATCAGCTCAAAACCGGTTTGTTTAGAAACATTTTGTGTCTTCGCAGGAATCCTAACCCACTTACCTCTCTGTACATCAGGTAGGTGACTAGAATCAGCTCGAGGGGAGCTATCCACAGGTAGTGTACGTTTATTAAAACCAAATCAAAGCGTCCCACATCGTTGGACAGAAGATTGACCACTTGGCCCACGGTGGTATCGCCCAAGGCGGTTCTACTTAATCGGAGAGCCTTCCTATAGATGAGGCTGCTGAGAGCTACAAGAAAAAGAAGTTTAGCTGGGATCTAATAAAGATTTTATATAGAAATCATCACATACCAATGCGCATTTTCATGCCCAGGTGGAGGAGCCCCAACATATAAGGATGTCCAATCAATACACTGAAAACAGAGCCTGCTATCAGTCCTGCAGCATAAAGCTGGGCCTTGTTGAAGTCTGGATCGTTGCCGGAAAAGTAGGCCATTACCCCGAACAGGCATATAGGCTGTGTGACTCTGAAAGAGAATAAAAAATAATATAAATAAGTTGCTTTTGTAATTTTTTCTTTAAAAAAAAACGACTTACTTTGTAAGGAATTCTTGGAGAAACAGGGATATACCCGTAACTACCAGCTTCCAGCCAAATACCTTAATCAGGGCTCGACCCAGACGCGGTGTTTCATTTCTGGCCACCTGCTCATCCCAAGCGGCGCACAAACGATCACCCAGAGAGTCTAAATATTAGAGAAAAATTAAAAATAATTATAAAAAATAAAATGAAATCTAAAATATACAAAAACTCACCTGACTTGTGCTCATTGAGTGCCCTATAAAGATCTTTCTGCTCCAGGGTCTTCTTACGCCCCTTGAAAAGCACGGGCATGGCAAAACTTCAGGTGGGAACAGCATCACGTAGCCACATTTTATTGAGAGTACAACGAAAATATAATTAGCGGAAGGCTTTCTCTTATCAGCGGACTGATACTGATAATTCTTATGTGATGACACCCAAAAAAAAAAAAAACAAAAATTAGGAGGAGACTACTGACAATTCCAAACGCTTATCAAAACCAAAACAAAAGTGAGAAACTGTTGCTAGCCGATGCAGCAATATAATACGAGTATGTCACGGTCAAAATGAAGTTTTTCCAACTCGAAAGCCAGACTCATCATGGAAATAAGTAATTACATACATGCTACAGAAAAAATTAATAATAATACATTACTATGTGATATATTTATCTAACAACAATGCACATATATTTTCTGATAAGTCAACAAAAGGCAAACGTCACTATGAGATTTATCAAATATTTTTTATCAAAGGCAAACCACAGACAGTAATGACCAGAAATAATTACCTAACAAACTGAACTGAATGAAATATTTGAATTTAAATCTAATCAGCAAGTTAACGAGTCTCTAAATCAAATTTGTGTTTGGTTGATAAAGTTTTTAATGTTTGAACTGGGCATATCCACACCCTGTAGTACCCTCTGATTCATTCCATTTTTCAGCAGTTTTTCCTATCCAGTTATCGCGTTCGGATATCATGGTTATTGTGGCTTGTTTCCCTTTCGGAGAAGTTCCAAAGAATGAAGTAGACATGGCAAAGTGTCGCCTTCAATTGGTAGCCAATTGAATAAAGCTCCGGGGCTCTCCGAGCTCTGGGCTCCGAACGAATGGGTAAAGATTTCCACGACTCGGTCATGCAAATTAAGCGAGCCATTGAATGAAATAATCAACTTGTTAGTGTTGTCGCGTTGCCAGCTTCGTGATGCCTACCGAAAATCCCCTCTGGAACTACAGCAAAAACTAGCCTCTAAACTACTCATCAATGGGGTTAATTCTCTTATCAAAGCAGCTCTAATCTGTAGGATCTTTTTTATAGATTCCTAAGAAGAACTATTTAAAGCGAATTTGTATTTCACCAGAAGTGAGTTTTGAATAAGCAATTTGTTTATTTTATAAACAAAAATGTCTAAGTATCTTTGAAGATAATTCCTAGGGCTAATTTATGTTTTTATTAACCCCAAAAATTGGAGCAACTCACCAGAAAAACAACGAGGACAGGGGATTGGATCGCTCGCGCGGATTCTGGGGCAGTTCATCGGCTTTCATCGACTGCATGGCTGGTGGCTGGTGGATTGGCAGGTTGGATTACACTAATTGGAGTTGAATTGCACTATATACACTGTTGCATTACAGGGGAGGAGGGGGATTGATTGTCTTTGAATTAGCCAGCGGTTGATTAGCACTTTTCGATCCGAAAGGGGACACGCGCTCGCTTTTAATATAATTAGTTTGGCATTAGCAGGGGAGCCAGCGAGCGAGCGAGCAACCTCAGAGCTCTCAGATCTTGTATCTTGTATCTCGAACTTTGATTTCTAATCGCTTCCGAAAGGGAGTAAACTTTTCCACTGTCGCACCGGTAATATCACTGGGCATTTGATTTCATACGTTTCACCAGGAAGGCAGGCTGCTGCTCCCAGAGATCACTTCGGTTCACTTCTGTCTCTGTTACAGCCGAATTTCGTCATCGGTCGCGCTGCGCTGTATTTCTAATACGCTTTTGTCCACATCGAACTTATCGGAAACATATGGGAACACGCATGGCTTATTTATACTGCTCGATCCACGACGACGTGCTCGGTCCGACACTCCGCTGGTTCTAGTGCGATCCGCTCTCGCACTTCCAATAAATAGTTGCGCCACCTGCACTCAGAAAAATATTTATAAGAAAATATTTGGGTCATTAAAATTTATTAAATACAATTTAAATTTAATATTATCCATTGATGGACATATTTCTATACTCTCAGGCCGAATTCCTGAGATTACAAATTTATATTTTCGGTTTTTTTTATACTAATTGCGTAAGCCTCTAAAAAACACTTATAAAAACCCATAAAAAACAAGAAATATTAAACTGAAGGCTACTACTATGAAATTTCCATGTTTCTCTTATAGCTTTAACTGGAAAGTAAACCTATTTTCAATTAATTTTTTGTTATAGTAAACATTATAGTAAACATTATTTTTCCGTGTGCTCATTGCCCATTGTACTTGTTGTGCCAGGTTAAGATCGGAGCAGTAATCTCTCGCTGGCCACCGGCTATTGGGGGCTCTCAGTACGCTCCCCGGTTCTCTGGAGCTCCAACTGGTTAATCTACTCTCTTTGTATCTTTGTATCTTTGAGCTTTTGTTGTTCGCTCTCTGGTTCTACAATCTTGCATCCATCACTCCCATTCTGAAGCTCTCTCTTGTATCTTTTATCGTGTGATAAGCAGGCTTCCAACGCCTGTTTATCCCCATTTTGCATGACACTTGTAATCAGTAATAACCAATGTGTAACTATGATACGCCTTTTATCTGGCAAACAAACATTCTATTAGCTTGCAAATTTGTTGATTTACTCATTGTATGCGCTTGATCTCCGAGATGTTAAAGGTGTCATATGTACTTTTGTAAATTCTAAGAATATTACTACTGCTTACTATAGAATATAGAGCTGACGAGGCAATGCGATAAAGATCATTTGAATTTATGAATTTGGCGGTCTAGAAAAGAAGGGCTTTTAACTTGACAAAAGCAATTTTTACTGCATATTTTTAGGTTTGTTCAGCAAAGCCCAAAAGTGTTCCACAAAAGGGGGGGAAAATTTAAACATTTTAATAAAACCGTTATTTTTCAGAGTAGTAAAAAATCTGTAATCTTTAAAGCCTTAAAAAATAAGCTTAGTTTTAAGTTAACTTTAGGATACAAAATAATAATATAATATAAAACATATAATACGAAATCTTTTAAAAGGCTAAAAATAGATTTGTTTAAAAATCCAATTTCTAGAAATTTTAAAACCCATTTAGCACTTTGAAAAGAACCCAAACATATTTTGATATATCGATTGTGGGCTGTTTATCTGGAAATTATTGGAACAACTTTTTTAAAAGAATAAAATAAAATAAAATAAAATAAAATAAATAAATAAAATAAAAATAAATAAATGTTTATTAATAAAAATAGATTTGGCTAAGTAAATACTCACATTTAATAATTTCACATCATAAATGAGTAAAATCTTAGAGATATTGCAATCGTGAAATGCGTCATATGTACTTAAATACAACAATTTTGCATTTCCAATTCAAACAATAGCAAGAAAGTAAATTTAACTTTTATGATAGGCCATTAGGCGTGGCTGACCATTACGTCTACGAATTACTAATTGAATTATTACGATAACTGAAAGCAAACGAAATCGGGAGGTCTGTTCTTACTTATATATGAATTTTAATATATATTTTTAAGTACATAGTTGCCACCCAGCATAGAATGGGCCGGCCGGCTTGTGGAGATCGTGGGTAATCTCAATATTGCATTGGATTGGGCCTGGGTGGAAGGAAATGCTTGATTAGATTACAATTCAGTGGCGCGGCGTCTTTTCAAAAGATATTCACAATCATAATATGCAACGAATTGTGTCGAAAGTTATTTATACACATGCACATGATCACTTAGCAGTTCCCGTGAGTTTTTCAATTGGTGCCACTGACCCACAGAGGAGCGTTTTTAAAGTGGGGTATATACCCCACTTTTTGTATGTGTATGGGTAGATATAAAGACGAACCTTTATAACTAGATTTCTTTTATCTACTTAAAGAAATGGACACCTGGATCAATAAAATAATCAACAATTGACTTAATAATCAAAAATATTAAAGACAAATAAATTTGAAATACTTCTACAGTTAGTAAAACATCGATTTTAATAGACTTAAAATCGTGTTCTGTTGCGGTTTTTAATTTTCATTGATTTATACCATATATACGATTCCTGTAAGTACTCTCTCGATTATAATGATATAAAGTTTATGAATTTCTTAACGGGAATTGACCAAGTTAATCGATTAGGGAAAAGACATAAAAAGTTTTATGGATGAGGTGGTAATTTAAAGCTTTTCGCTATGCACATAGACTTTTATTGATGACTATCAGTATTTTTGGACTAGGGAATCACCATTTCGCAATAAATTATATATCCAAGCAGAAGGTAGATATGGGAAAAAGATATAGAAATGTTGAAAGTTTTAAATCCGTACAATACGCAAACAGAATTATTTCATTATTCATGTTACGATATCAATCTAATTGTGGAGGTTCGAAAGTCGCATCCAGACTAAATGTTTTCTGCAAAAAGCTATTTTTAAAGACTTAAAATATATAAAAGCGCGAAAATTCGACTATATTTTGAGCTTCATTCGTAGAAAGATATTTTCATAGATTCAAACATTGCATGGCTGGTGACAAATGTATGAAAAAATGAACATCGTATACGTTATTAGGCCGGCACCTTTGAATCAATTAAGGCTGCAGGCGATGGTTTACGATGAAGTGCAAGAGGGGGCTGTTCCGGCGGGGCTTTGACAATTCGCAGGGAGAGAAATGTGAGAAATGGCTATACGGATCGCATACATGGAAGCGTTTTCATTTTGGAGAGCGCCAAAAAGTGGCTTTATGTAACAAAGCGAATAAAGACCTCAGTGGCGCCGGTATATACATCCCAATGCAGTATACTATGTATAAACTGTACGCGGTTTTGCATCAGGTAAGCCGAACCCAAGACAGATCATTTAATGTTTGCTCTTATCCGCCAAGCAGGCATAAAAAATTCAAAACCAACGCAGCATTCGCTCAATAACTTCTGAGAGAGCGGAAGAGAGAAAGCTTTGTTCAAATTCTGGCAGTTATCAAAAAGAGGTGGCACTATCGAAGTTTTTCACACTAGGTTTTTAGTTAGTTTTTGTATTTTTAAGTAAATAATTTTAGAAAATTAATTGGCAAAAACATACTTCCTAATGTGTATTTTTAGCTGTAATTTTTCCCAGTTTCTGTCTCAGCAAAATACTTAAAAGATTTATGTTTTTTAAATTCATCAGAAAATAATCGTTGAGCCCGAAAGCTCAAATGTTATCGATGTGCTGTCCATCCCTATTCCGGCTTTCGGAGAGTATAAAAGAGCGGCGCCGCAAAGTAAATTCTATTCGCTAACGAAAAATTTGAAAAGTGAAAGTATCTTGTGTAGAACCACAGACCAGACTTACCGTTAAAATGGCATCGTTCGTTGGAAAGAAGTACAAGCTGGACAAGTCCGAGAACTTCGATGAGTACATGAAGGAGTTGGGTGAGTTTACAGGAAGTGAAAGAATTCCGCAATGCAGCAAAAATTTCGGTCAGGGGATGGGAGAGAGAAAACCCGAAAACACGCCACCGAAATCAACCGGCCGGCTTTTTTCTGCAGCGTGTGTGTGTTTGTGCAAACTCTCCATATGCCTGTGTTAGTGGAAGATGAAAATCAATAGAAGAAACAGCCGCAGAAAAAGGGGAGATGCAAAAACTAAAAAAACGTGCTTACCTTGCCATAAATAAGAAAAGGAAATAAATTTACAGTTGCGAATCTGAGTGCAAAAGGCATAGGAACACTAAAAAGCTTATCTATCTCCTGACGGCACCATAAAACCAAAAACTAATTAAACGGGCTGTACTTTGGCCCCTTTTTTGAGTCACTTCATCATAAAATCATCGTGACATTAGTCTTTCTCGACAGGTGTCGTCGTTTTTTGGGGAAAGTTCCAAGTGAACTTTGCTCCGGGCTATTAAGTTTGCTGTCTACTAAAAAATACGAAAATAGGTTCTGATCTTTGGCCCCTGCTGTCTGTCTAGACTCCAAACTCTAGCCTACACTTTGTTATCTGGGTTTATTATAACTTTGACTTAGTTCCCTTAAAATTAAATATTTAATTGTTTTAATTATTTTTTTTGCCTGTGCCCCCAGTCTAGACTTATCCTATATCCGCGGTTTGAGGGGGATGACATGTTGTGTATATTGGGAAACCGGAGATGTCGCGCCAGTTTGAGGTCCGGATTTATTTTCCAGACCCCCAAGAGTAAGCCAGAACTTTTCTCGTCTTGCGGTTTTGGTTTCAACGCTAGACTTGGTCCCCCAGACAGGGCCACGTAGATCTCAGTTTTCAAATCCAAACAAAGCCCAAAAACAACCTGTTGTGGCTGGGGGCCTCGCCAATGGTTATCAGCTGTCATATATAAATGCGATAAACTATATGCTATATATACTATAAATGGTGGATGGTCACGATAATTGGGCAACGATTACAGTCTTTGCACTTTGGGCGGGCTGGTCTGGCCCTATCGTTGACCGTAGCTGGAAATTGCAGGCGAGCCTAATCTATCCAAGGTTCTCGAATCATATATACATATACGATGCATATAAATCGATCTCTGGGGTACAGTTGCTGGGTTCCCATGAGTGGGAAGTTATCGCGCGGCGACAGACGGTTGACACTTGACTCGAGGGAGCTCGTAAAGCACCAAGTACAAGCTACAAGCTTGTCGTCGTCCATACATAATTGAGCATAATTGATTGGCCCTATTGAGCTGGCTTGATGGATGTACAATCGCTCCAAATAAAACCGATAGAAAGCCAGAGGTCAGAAGAGGTCTTACTTTCATCTTTCAATCTCATTCTTTCGATAATTGCAAGCTATTATTAGGTTTTTACTTTGTTTAATTGTTCTCCAGACGTGATTATTACTGGGGTACCTAATGAGGCATGACCATAAATTGTGAATATTAAAGAAATACAGAAATATAAATAGTGCAATTAACAAAAGGCCAGCAAATAATTACGTGGCTTATCATTTAATGGCTATATGACATGGCTTATCTTTAATTTTGAAGTATTCCCTATCTTATTTTTCTTGAATCCATCGATTTTAGACTTGCCAGTCCCCGGAAATTGGCAAATGCATATAATTTTAAAGAGATTATCTTTAATTTAGAATAATTTTAAACTTTTCTCAAGAACCCAGTCTGTTGCAAACGGGATGTTCACATTTAAACATTTATATTAAATGCACTAATGGGAGATAAGGCACTGTCCCCGCCCAATCTATATATAGAGGGGCTTGCCAATTGATAAGCCCCCGGAGGAGATGAGGAGAAGGAGGAGCAGCCCGCATTGTTCGTTAACCTTGAGCACGACTTTTGACGTTCCAGCAGCAGCGGCAGCGGAGTCTGCACTGCTTCGGCTTCGTGACTCGGCTTTATTATTTTTAATTAAATAAAATATGATTTGCATTGTGGCCGATCTCTTGTTGGGTCTCCGAGTTTGTTGGGCTAATTCAATTATGTGCAGTCAGCCCATAATTCATCTCTCGCATTCCAATTTTTCATTTTCCCTGCCCTTAGTTCCCGATTTCTGACCTTTTTATTAAATTTTGTATTTTATTCTATATTTTTTCGCAGGCGTCGGTCTGGTGACTCGCAAGATGGGCAACAGCCTGAGCCCCACCGTCGAGGTGACTCTGGAGGGTGATACCTACACCCTGACCACCACCTCCACCTTCAAGACTTCCGCCATCAGCTTCAAGCTGGGCGTGGAGTTCGACGAGGAGACCCTGGATGGTCGCAACGTGAAGAGCATCATCACCCTCGATGGCAACAAGCTCACGCAGGAGCAGAAGGGTGACAAGCCCACCACCATTGTCCGCGAGTTCAACGATGGCGAGCTGATCACCGTGAGTTTCCTGCTGTTCATTATCTTGTAATGCCTGTCCTTACATTTATCCCTCTCTTTCCGGCAGACCCTCACCATTGGCAGCGTGAAGTGCGTGCGCGTCTACAAGGCTGTCTAAGCGACAGGAGCAGCTGTCCATGACTGATCTACAACTATAATCATTCGACTACATGCATCGCAACTAACTCAGATAGCCACTATTGTTATTGACTAACAGTGAACTAAACTAACTAAACAAAAAACGGAACTGCACGCTCAGCCTAATGTTAATTTATGATTTAGCACCCGTACACCCGCAGTCGGTGTATGCGAGAAGAATATGTACCTCCTCACTCGAGGGGGCCAATTTCCAAATGCATTTGAATAAACCAAAACACTGAAGTGCTTTAATATAACTAATGTTTTCTTTACAAATTTCTCTTTCAGCTAATTAATCAAGGTTAGATATGCTTAGACACATAATTCAAAATGTATTTCCAATTATAAATATTGAAAATTATTTAGTTTCGGTTAGATTTTGTAACAAAACTCTAAATTCTTATAAATTATTCAGCTGTAAGTATGAAAATTAGATGGTTTTTCGGACGATTTTTTGCTTTTTCGAAGAGAATATAAATATATTTAGATTTTTACTTTATGCTGTCAATTCGGCATTGAATTCCAAGTCTAAAACTTATTTTAGATTACTTTAAAAGCCTTTATTTGATATAGAGGTGATGATCAGCAGCTTAATTCCAGATTTGTTGAATTATTAATAAGCTGAATATTATGGAAAAAGACTTAAGCTTTTCTACAATGAATACTGATCCCTTTTTAATTGTTAGCATGGATCGACCGGGCATCGCCGTCCTGGTTAGCCCTTATCGTCGGCGACCCTGGATGACAGAGACCGGAGCTGCGGCGGCGGCCAGCGGAGAAAAGGGTCTTAAGGGTATTGTGGCCGGCGGTATTACCGGAGCCATCGAGATCTGCATTACATATCCCACCGAGTACGTCAAAACAAATCTGCAGCTGGACGAGAAGGGAGCGAATAAGAAATACAATGGCGTCTTTGACTGCGTGAAGAAGACGGTGCAGGAGCGCGGATTTTTCGGACTCTATCGCGGCCTTAGTGTGCTTCTCTACGGCAGCATTCCCAAGTCGGCGGCAAGGTATGTGTTCGTTTCCTTATAAAAAAAATACAAAGTTATATATTTTTTTGATTTCGCAGGTTTGGCACCTTTGAGTTCCTCAAATCCCATGTTGAGGACTCAAAGGGACAACTGAGTAACTTAGGCAAGCTGCTCTGCGGTTTGGGTGCTGGTGTTTGCGAAGCAATTATAGCCGTCACCCCCATGGAGACCATCAAGGTAAAGTTCATCAATGATCAGCGCAGCGCCAATCCCAAGTTCAAAGGATTTGTGCACGGAGTGGGACAGATTGTTAAGTCGGAGGGCATCACTGGCATCTACAAAGGCTTAACTCCCACCGTTCTGAGACAGGGGTCAAACCAGGCCATTCGTTTCTTTGTCCTGGAGTCATTGAAGGATCTATACAAGGGTGACGATCCCAACAAGCCAGTGCCCAAGTTGCTAGTGGGTGCGTTCGGTGTGGTGGCCGGAGCTGCCTCTGTATTCGGTAATACGCCTCTGGATGTGGTCAAGACCAGGATGCAGGGCCTTGAGGCTTCTAAATACAAGAACACAGCCCACTGTGCGGTGATGATCCTTAAGAACGAAGGTCCAGCTGCCTTCTACAAGGGAACATTTCCGCGTCTGGGACGCGTGTGCCTTGATGTGGCCATCACATTCATGGTCTACGATTCGTTCATGGACCTCTTCAATAAGGTGTGGAAGTAAACTCGATCTGACGTTTCTCAAGTTCGTCAAGTAAGCAGTTGTCATCTGATTTTGTTACCCCGAAGAATTTGAAATAAAATAATTGTGTACGAAATTAATTATTTAATTATTTGAGATAATGTGAAAAGATTTCTGATATTTGGGAAATTCTGGCTTATGCTTTAAACGACATAATTAATTGTAAAAGTAATTCTATATCCAATTTAGTAGATTCACCTGTTTTTTTTTTGTTTAGTTTATAGTTTCATGATAATTTACGATAAGTTTATTCATTTTAATTCATTATTATATCTCCTTAAAATATAACAAAATAAATATAGACAGGAAAAAATTGATCAATTTGTGGGCTTATAATTATGACTGAAACTGTGTGCTTAAATGGAAACTTAAACTATTCCAGGCTTGACTCACACGATGCTCTGCCCACGCGGTTTATGTTCCACTAATTGAGAATGTTCCTACAAGTGTGGGTGGTAACTGTGGAACCTAAGGAATCCGTGGGGCTGGCGCAGGCGCAGTTGTTATCACTAGAGAGCTGGCGGCCACATTTTTCTCTGAGCCTCAGTTAACTTTCACCATTTGCCGGCAGCGTTAGAAAGCAACCCGGCACCGGGTTGCGTCAGTTGGTAAATAATTAAAAGTCCAACGATTACGGGTTTATAATTTAACAATGACACTTTTATCGATTTGATTATTGGAGCACTAAAAGTCGCGATAAGACGGATACAACTTCGAGTGGGTGTTGGGGCTGCATGCTTTGCCTGTGTGCGTGAGTGGGTGAGTGTTTATTGTGTAATCGCAGTGGAAAAAAAGTTAGTCTACTTTGTGGCGTGTTCGGAAAGTTAAAACAAAGTCAAACATTCTTGTTATTGTTCTGCGGATTTTTAGCTTTTCCAGCCGGAAAGCTTTGTCCAGTTTGTTGTTGCCGGCCAAACGGGTTTGTGATTAGTGAGAAAAAGAGAGAGATCTCCACAGAGAATGCGGTATCGGCCGTTACTTTGGGGCTTTCTGAGTAGCTGCCCCACTCTTTGTGCACAGGAAAAATATTAGATTGTATTTTAAAAATTTAAATATATATATCAAAATATATATTTTTTTTGGTTTATAGTAGTAAACTATATTAATTTAATTCTCTCGGAATCAGCAATATTTTTAAAATAGAAAATATCTAATAGGTAATTTTTTCATGTGTGGGTTGTGGTGAGCATGAGGAGAGCAGGTCGTCATGCTCCCTGGAGAGCTGTTGTTTACAATCTCGCTTTCTCGCCTATTGGAAATTGGAATTTTTTCGTAGAGCCGATCAGTTGGGATTCAGCCGCTGGCCACGATCGCAGTTCTCTTCGTCACCTCCTCTCTGCTGCTGCTGCTGCTGGGCATTCCAAAAAGAATTTGTATTACTTTCGGTTTTGCATTTTCCCCAAAGAGTTCCACTGTGAGTAACAAGAGCGTAACAAAAAATTCATATAACTAGGCGGAATTCTCCATGAATAAAAATTAATTGCAACGTCTGCAGAATTGTGGGTGTGTGTGTCTGTGTGAGTGGGCGAGAGAGGGTTAATTACGCGCTTGTGTGCGAGAGTGTCTGTGGAAGTCGTTAGACACTTTTATCAGTGCGCTTTGTTTATGTTTATCCAGATTTCCAGGCCGATACGGAAAGCGTAGTGAATAATTATGGACTAAACATTTTTCGATTATTATTTATGGTCATGCAAAAGTTACATAACCGCACTGAAACAATATAAAAAAGTGTCAAGTGCAAAGAGCGAACCCAACGCGACACAGTCCCAGCTGATATAGTACCCCGCTCCCACTCGAACCGCCCAGACATAGTCACTATATCAGCCGATCTTAAGTAATCACTCGGGAGATTTTCTAATATTCCAACATATAATATTTGTGTGTTTTCTTCAATGGGTATTAGTGTTAGTGTTAGTTTTTGGCAAATCTTCTGGTTTCTGGTTTGTTTTGAACCTTGTCACCCTGAAATTTCGGGGGCGATAAATGAATATTCGTGGCGGGAACAGAAGTGAGAGCCATTGATTACCCTAATCGAGTGGAAATTACCATTGATTGGGTGCGACTCGTCTTTTTAAATCTCTTTAAATTCGAATTAGCGAAGAATTAGAGCATCTGGCTTTGAGGGTTCCTTGTGGTTTTCATTGAAAATTGCATAAGTAACCAAGAACTGCCCACATTCAGAACAACAATTAAGGTCTTGTAGGAATTGAAGCTCTATTTGTAGATACAAAATCATTTAAAGCAATTATAGTTTATCAATTCAGTTGGCAAATTTCCAGACCCATTTTAAAGATATTGTTTCTTAATTTAAAAAAGATCCTACATACAAAAATTAAGAAAACCTAATCGCAGTTTCCCGAATTCTCCATAATTTTAACAAGAAATCGTTTTAGACTAAAGTTTCAGCTCATCTATTTGGTTAAATAATCATTTATCCTTAAGAACTACAATACTTCTCCACACAGTTCTTTTACTTATCCAAATAGTTTTCTTTCAGTGCCAAATTATTGACTGCACCCTCACAAAAACAAGTCTATTTTCGATGATCCCCCAACAATAGTCTATAAATAACTCCCAAGTGGACAGAAATCAGCTGGAATTCACCAAGAGAACAGAATACCAAATACTGATCGATCCCTCTCTCTCTCTTCCTTGTTTTCCAGCTAAATTCCCACCTTCCTTCCGCCTTGCCAGCATGGATCGCTCAAGCATCGCCGCCCTAGTCAGCCCATACCGTCGTCGTCCCTGGATGACGGAGAACGGAGCTGCGGCCCCAGCTGGCGGACAAAAGGGTCTCAAGGGCATTGTGGCTGGCGGTATAACCGGAGGCATTGAGATCTGCATTACATATCCCACCGAGTACGTCAAGACACATCTGCAGCTGGACGAGAAGGGAGCGAATAAGAAATACAATGGCATCTTTGACTGCGTAAAGAAGACGGTGCAGCAGCGTGGATTCTTCGGACTCTACCGCGGTCTCAGTGTATTGCTCTACGGCAGCATTCCCAAGTCGGCAGCAAGGTTATTAGAATTTAAACCAATTTTATCAGCTTTTTATTAACAATTTCTTCCATTTGCAGGTTTGGCGCTTTCGAGTTCCTGAAAACTCATTCTGTGGACTCGCGGGGACAACTGAGTAACTCCGGCAAGCTGCTCTGCGGTCTGGGTGCCGGTGTTTGCGAAGCAATTGTGGCCGTCACCCCTATGGAGACCATCAAGGTGAAGTTCATTAACGACCAGCGCAGCGCCAATCCCAAGTTCAAGGGATTCGTGCACGGAGTGGGACAGATCGTTAAGTCGGAGGGCATCACTGGCATCTACAAGGGTCTGACGCCCACCATTCTGAAGCAGGGCTCCAACCAGGCCATCCGCTTCTTCGTGCTGGAGTCCCTGAAGGATCTGTACAAGGGAGACGATCCCAACAAGCCAGTGCCCAAGCTGCTGGTGGGTGCATTCGGTGCCATTGCAGGAGCTGCCTCTGTATTCGGCAACACGCCTCTGGATGTGGTCAAGACCAGGATGCAGGGCCTTGAGGCTTCTAAATACAAGAACACAGCTCACTGTGCGGTGATGATCCTTAAGAACGAAGGCCCGGCCGCCTTCTACAAGGGGACAGTGCCGCGTCTGGGACGCGTGTGCCTGGATGTGGCCATTACTTTCATGATCTACGACTCGTTCATGGATCTCTTCAGCAAGGTGTGGCACTAACCCCGCGATCCTGCGCAATCCCTAAGTGTGCATTTCTATCTGATCCCATTGACCTAGTCGGCTGTTGCAATAGTTTCTAGTGTTCGAACATATTCCAAGAAAGCATTTTAAATACCTTAACCCAATGTGCGTATGTGGCTATGGAACTTATACATTATACAGCTTGTTTTAATGATGAATAATGAATAAAATCTGAGATGACTGTTTGGAATCAAAGTTGTTGAGGGATTTGGGTGAAAATTGGGATATTATTTAAGAATTTTAAGAAGCTATAAATGCTATTTCGATTCTGACACATTTTATTGAAACGGAAATATTAAATTCTATTAACTTTTCAGTATGAAATGTAATTATAAAGGCAAACATCTAAATTGGTATTGATAATTGATTAA
This sequence comes from Drosophila truncata, assembly GCA_008042515.1. Classification (NCBI taxonomy): domain Eukaryota; kingdom Metazoa; phylum Arthropoda; class Insecta; order Diptera; family Drosophilidae; genus Drosophila; species Drosophila truncata. The sequence continues at coordinate 41,979 of VNJQ01000304.1, forward strand.
ACTTTTGTTTAAAAGCCACAAGCTTAAGTCTTTTTGAAACTATCTAAAGATTAAGATAGATTAAACTAAGTCTGTAAACTAGTCTAAGTCTAGTAAGCCCTACATTGAGTCTTGCACCAGGAAATTATAAGAGATTTGGTTAGTAGTTGGGTTAGTTTAGGCAGAGAAATGGAAACAGAACTACATAACAGTTGGGACATCTTACAGACATCACCTGGGGGGGTTGTTGTCTTTAATTGCAACTTGTAACAAATATATTACTTGCACCATAGTTAAGGACAGATTATTCTAGCTTTAAGAGTAAGGCAGGCCCTCAACGTATCACGTTGAGCGGAATGGAGGCATTCTTGCTGCTGACAATGCGTCCGAATTGCTCATCGAGCGGAGCCCCCAGCTCCTGCCAAATGCACTTGCCAATCAGTGAAATCTCCTCTAGTGGCGGCCGGAAAGCCACCAAGAGATTCAGGCATATTCCATCCATATTCTCCGCCTCCGAAGCAGAGTGTTCCACACTCAGCAGGCCGTGCGGTCGGTGCTGCGGCAACTCGGCGCCAAAAATCTCAATCATAAACTTGCGCAGCGTCGAGTGCAGGCTGCGACTCGGATGCAATTCCACAGTGGGAAAGTGATGGGCATTCTTCTCGCTCACCAGTATGTTGAGGGAGTTGTGGGCTCGCTTCCGGGCCACGGCCAGCACTCGCAGATAGTTTCGCTTGTGAGAAAAGCGCGTAGGCAGTATGCTGCCATGCCAGGATGAAGTGGGACTGCTGGGAATCTTCTGGCCTTGATGATAAGCCCGACCAATCTCGATGATGTTGAGTATGTCGTTGGCTCGCAACGGCACATCCTTGGGACTGCGCACCCAGCGCGCCTGTATGGACTCGGCGTCGGCATCCGCCGGCGTCTTAAGCCGTCCGCCAGTGATGCGTCCAGTGAGTACGAAGCGGAACCAAGAGCCACCAGCCGCCTCAACGGCCAGCAGAGTGGTTAGCTCGGCATTCAGGCCGGTCTCCTCGAAAACCTCGCGGGCGGCTGCCTCTGTGATGGACTCGCCGCGCTCCATGCGGCCGGCGGGTAAGTACCACTTGCCTGGTCAACGGAGTGCAACGTTAGGGTGGGCTCTAAGTTTCCTTTCCTCCCAGCTTACCTGCACAGCTCTGCTTGGCCTCCTCGATCATGAGCAGCTCGTCGTTTTCATTGATCAGCACACAGGCCACAATGTAGGTGACTGTCTGGCCCAGAACGGGCACAAAATCCGAGGTGGAAGAGGGCTGCACGCCCTGTGCCTCGGCGGTGGCATTCTGTTCTTTCAGCGAGAAGTCACACAGCTCCGAGGTAATGTCACCCAAATCCTTGGCTTCCAAAACGCGACGCACTTTCTCCACAATCGAAGACATATCCTGGAAAGCGAAATCAGTGAAAATTTGGGACACAAATACGAGAAATACTCACTTTTTAGCTGCTAGAGTGACTCAGGGCGATGAACATGCTCCACGCCCAGCTCCAAGACACTGCATATATCTTGCGAAAATATGCAAATAGCGAATTCCTAAGCGTTCTAAGAACGAACGAACGCCAGAGCGGGCCGAATGTGACTGTTGTTGTGGCTTGTTCTGTGCTGTGGCTATAATGCCCAATAAAAACGGCCAAGACGTCGACGTTGATGATGGCAATCCACTTTTTGTTGTTGTCGCTCTACAGGTGCCCCAACCAGCGAGCGAGCGGTGGCCTCTATTTCTCTGTATTTCTCGCTATTTCTCTCTATTGCCGCCGTATTGATATCGAAATGGATGTCAAATAAGCCGCTCGACGGGTTTTCTTCGTCGCAGAGAAAGTGCATTGGAATGTGTCTCCGTGTGCGCGCGCGCCAGCTGTTCTTCGTTCCTGTTATTGTGTTGTTGTTGCCGCTGCCGCTAAGCACCTCCGTTTAGCGGTCAGCAATTAGCAATTGCACACTTAATCAAAGCACACACGGCTATTTATGGTCTAATCGATCGGCAAGAATGGCTTACAAGAAAAAAAAAACAGGTAATTTGTTAGTAAATACAGCACAGAGTTGCCAGCTGGGTAAGCGTATAGCGGTATGGCAGCTCTGTTGTCGCGTTGCCAACTTGCCAGTGTTGCCCATTTGCTAGCAGAGTAATACTCTGAAAATTCAAATTTGCAACCCAAAAGTTCGTTACAAACATTTCATTATTGCAAACTGGTTGTTGTCTTGTTTGCCTAGCCTGCTGTCACTTCAACAGCGCGATAATGTACATGTTATATGCTAATTTCATACTGACAACACGCATCATTCAATTTCCCAGCAAATTTAGCTGACAAACAGCAAACAGGCGTTACGCCATAGATTAATATTAAAGCGCAATATCCCATCCAGCATATGCGTTTATCACTCTCTTTCTGCCTGTCCGGTTGTATGTTTGCAGGAAGCCTCGCTGATTGCCGGCAATAAAATTTGAATGCGGAAATTTCATTGTTTACCCAAATCGATCATCATTAAAAGCATTGCTCTTGCTTACCATTCTCCCGTTGCCATTGCAAAAGTGCCAATTGCCCCGAATCCATGGCGTATACTTAACGTGGGGCGGAGCAGCTAGCCCGGGTGGGAATGCTTGTGTTTGTGGCAGTGGTGGTGGCTTTGGGTTACTGGTAATGGGCCTGCAAACTCAGATGCCCGGGTAGGTAATTCAATTTTGTGCAAATGCTTGATTTGCCATTTAGCAGCGAGACCTAATCCAGGTCCTTCGAAGGTCTTGACTGCACTGGAAGAATATTGAATGAAATATTGGGTGGATTATTGAATAAATAATTGGTGAATAATCTGAGATTATAAAAGGTAAAGCTTTAGTTAATATATTATTAGTTTGGCTCTTTTAGCATAATTTAAATTATTTAATTTGAAGAACCTGCAAGCAGTAAATGTAGGAAGCTGTTGCTTAAAACTGCTGATGAAAATATATATTTTTTAATTAAAGAAATCATCAATGCAGTTTTGAAAGAATAGAAATTTTAAGCATTTAGTTTTTGTAAGTAAATCTATTAAGTGATACAAATTAAATTATAAAGAATACAGCACACAGTTTAGTGTTCTTAAACCATTATGCACTTTAAGCTTAAAACCGCTGCTTAAAAACTGTAATTAGATTTTAAAATGTTGACTAAAATATGATAAGTAATTAACATATTTATTTTATGAAAAGATTTAAATAACTGAGGAAGTAAGGAAATGGTTTGCAATCAAAAAATAATGAATTGTATTTGCAAATATGATAAATAAATATAAAAAGGAAATTACAATTAATAATTTTCTTCCTGTGTGTGTATGTTCCTGTTTCTTTATTCACTTCCTTTTAGGCTCGTTTTTGCCTCCCTTTCCCCAAACTCTCGTCACCTTGTCTGCTGTGCAGCCGCGCACAGCTCCTCAACCACATTTCACATAAGACTTTTGTCATTATATTGTTAATTTGTTTTAGTTGTTTTTTAATTTCCTTGGAGAGTCGCAACCTCGTAGAGGCGCACATGCGAGAGAGCACATCGGCAGTAGTGTGCGTGCTCGAAGGAAGGAGTGTGAGTCTGAGTCTGAGTCTGAGTGGGTGTTCAGCTTATGGGTGGATGGGGGGTTGGGTTGGTGGCTGTGTGCTAATGTACTGTGAGTGGATCTCTGGTAATAACGGCTAAAGTAAAATGCTGATAAAGTGGCGAATGTTTTGGAATGTGCGAGTGCGAGTGTTTGCGGGCGCGTGGATTCTGCTGCGTGGCTGCGATGACAGGCAAAAGCGAACACAAAACGTTCATTTCCCACATGCACCATTATTCGTTGAAACCCGTAAATTTTACCAAAAACGAACAGCAGCAGCAGCGGCAGCAGCAGCGGCAGAAACACAAGCAGTAGCAGCAGCAGAAGCAGAAGCACCAATGGGCAACAACAACAACAACAGCAATCCAAGGAGCTGCTTAACACGAGAATAATGTTTAAAATGTTTATTATGTGTGCAAGTGACGCGAGCTTCGCTCCCCCGGCTTACCCCTCCCTCTTAGATGACAGGCCCAAGCGACAGGCCAATACGCACACATAACTCGGCACTGGGAGAAAAATTGGAAAGAAAAAGGATATCTATATATAAAAGAAGACAAAAAATATAAAATTTTAAAATATTAAAGCCTAAAAAATAATGTTTTCTCTTAGAGTGGGTCTTTGTTAAAAAACTACTGTAAAACTAGAGTTTTAAAAACTAAATTAATACAGAATTCAATATAAAATTACACTTTAATTGCCATTGAAATACAAAACATAAATATATTTAATAAATAACAATTAACAAGGTAATAAAACTATTTAAAAGGGGTTTCAAGAATAAGATTCCCGAGCTCATTTGAGGTAAATTAAAAAAAACCAATGGATATGACTAAATTGTCAAATAATGTTTTAAAAAAATTAACAGCGTGGAAAGCATAAAAAATATATTTATATATATATTTATTTCTATAACACAATGCCTTGAGTTTCATTAAGTACATCTTATGCCTTAAATTTAAAGCTGGAAAAGCATCGATAATAATCGATTTAAAATCGTATAAAAACATCAAAGATTTCGATACAATTCCGGCTCGATTTAAGCCTCTTAAATCAGAACTATTATATAAAGCCTTTGAATTTGTAAAGGATTTTGAAAAGATGCTTTAAATAATCTTCAACCTTTTTACAGCAGTAAAATACACACAAAATTTAACAAATTCAATGAATATTTTTCCACAGCATTATTCTTATTATTATTTATTTCGCGGTTGTTGTTGTTGTTTGTCACGGCCAATGACACAAAGCCGAATTTCGTATAATGAGCATAATGCTACAAACCACTTTACAAAATGCGTAAGCCTTTTATTTGGAGCAAAATGCTGGGCCGACATAAAATCCTTAATCATACGGACATGAAATCAAATCCTGACTGCGTGTAACCGCTTTGCGTACGAAACACTTTGTTTTTGTTTCTCTGTGCGCACAGACACAGCCACAAGCGGAGGCACAGCCACAGAGACATATGTCCTATATGGCGTATACGTATTATTCCATACATACATACATATACTCTGGTACTGGTATGTGGCAATGTTGATTTTCGTTCTGCCAGCGCCGGATGCGAAACAAGTAGTCCAAATAACCCGCAATAAGCTTTTGTCACGATTAACAAGGCTTACGCAAATGTGTGTCTCTGTGGTGGGAAACAGCCCCCTTATTCTCACCCCTCCATCCACCATCACAACCACCACCACCCACTTCCAGTGCCTCCAACATAATTACATGCACGCCTTGCCTTTCCTTGCCTTGCCTTGCCCTTCCTTTGCGTGTGGCTGCGTGTGTGTGTGCCATATTTTAGATTAATGATGGCGTCGACTCGTATTAGGCAAATGAAGAAATCGACATCGACATGCGGCCAACGGGATGAGGTGAGACTGCCTCTGAGGTGAGCTCACCCCCCGCCAACCCCCAACCCAAAAAGGATCTTGGTATGGCCCCATCCTGTGCGGTTTTCGCACAGCACTTCCGCAACAAATTTGCCACAACAATAAGTGCATATCATTATGCTGATTTAAGTGGGCGCCCCACACGTACCCATCTATAGCGAGTTATTGCCCGCACACCTGACCCCCAGTCCAAGTCAAAGTCCCTATGAAAAATTCGCCCTCAACTGGGTCTCGGGTCTCTGGATTTTTCGAGGTTTCTGGCTGTTTCGTTGCTCCGGTTCCTCGGGTTCCTCCGGTTCCTCCGGTTCTGGGTAGCATGCAAGTGGGTACATAAATCTTTGTTTAAAGACACATGCACAATGTAAGTTAAATTGGCAATAACGTGCTTTCTTTTATACGCCAAGCTCACAGCGGGCACAGACATTCGCACAGGACAGGTGAGGTCAGTTGAATAGAAGTGGAACTATAATAAGTTGCTTTTGAATAGAAAATAGCATTAGGTTATTATTTTTTCAGTAATTTATTTATTTTAACATTGTTTGATAAACTTAATAACGTGAAAATAGTTTCATAAAGGTTCTGAAGTCATATATTTTAATGTTTTCTATTAAGAATGTACATAAATCTAAGGAATCTAAAGAATAATATTACTTAAAACACAAGTATTGTGCTTAATATTATAGAAAAAATATTGTAAACTTTAATATATCAATTTTTAAATAATCGAAAAATATCGAACTAATCGATACTTTTGAATAACTCCCTTTTTTTCCACCAGTTTTGTTTAAGTTTAAGAATTTAAATTAATGAAATATTATTATATTGTACTTTTCTTAAGCTATTTACACTGAAAACAAATTTATAAATCTTCTTTTAGTACGAAAAACCTAGAAAAAATATATGAGAAATTACTCCCATTATTTAATATAATAAAACCCACAAAACCACCCCTGTAAAGTCAAGTAATAAATATTATTTCCCTTGGAATATAAATTCCCAAATCTAATATTCAGCTATAAATGGTAATTACCAAGTTTCTGCGAGCTGTTGGTCCTAAGCCAGCATTTTTAATTATTTATGTTAGCCAGCGCCCCCTGAAACCATTAGGAAGGTATGAGTGAAGGACCGACCGGCCGATGGTGAGATAATAAAATGTTCATTTGCAGTGCTATTATTTTTTCCGAAACTGTGCACACACACACACACACATCGGCAGAAATACACACCGACGTACATATATATGCAGATGTAGATGTGGCCGTATACATAACGGTAACGGAACCTTGTTTGCAAGGAAGTAACAACCTGTTTTCACCCCGTACGTCCGTGGGTTTCACGGTGGGTTTTATGTGAGCGGTGAGGCGGCGAGAAGGTGGAAGGTGGAAGGTGGTCTCTATGCCCCACGTCTCCGTCTCCGTCTCCATCTCCGTCTCCATCTCCGTCTCCTTCCATGTCCTCGCCCCGCCTCCTCGTTGTTTTTGCTGCTGTTATGCTTTAATTATGCCCTTGTCAAAAGGTGGGTCTGGGTCTGGTCTTCTGGCTCCGGAACCCGGCCGTGGCCCTTTCCTTGCCTTTGTGTTCCGCCGGATACAAATTTACTATATAAACGACGGACTGTACCCTGGCGAGTGTGTGTGGTAGTGAGTGTGCGAAGGTTGTCCCATAAAATTCGGGAATATACACATCATCGATTGCAAATACGTGGAAAACCTGCAGCATCATCAAATGCACAAGGGCGATGCTGATGCTGATGCTGGTCCTTACACCCCACACCGCCTTACTTCTGGCAAACTGTTTTTCTTTAGCTGAGCGCAGAGCTTTTCATATTTTTCACCAACAAAAATAAAATAAAACTAACCAAAAAGTTTGCTTCGCTCGCCACTTGAGCTGCCATTAAATTCGCTTTTGGGTGAGGGGAGCGGAAAGCGGAAACACGATTTTCAGCTTTCCCAAGGGGACATGCAATCAGCGGTCGCCGAAGTCGTCCTCCGCGTCGTCCTCGTCGTCCACGTCGGGCACTTGCAACAAGCGGGCGAGCGAGCCAAAGTTTTGACTTTCAGATAGCCGGTAATCAGATCCGCCCATTCGGAACTCTACTCCCGGTCAACGGCCATAAATGAATTAATTTGAATTTTATTGTTTTAGGACTGTAGTTGGAAACGGAATGATCATAGCCGAAAGAGGGATTTGGGCTAAGATTTTCTGGGTTGCATCAGACGTAACAGGATGTTTTGACTTTTTGGTAAAAGTGCATCGTTAGGGTTTTTCTTTGGGGGAAAGGTTGAAAGGGGAAGTCCACATCTTGAACCAATAATTTTTACCATTTTTTAAGCTGTTTTTCATGTGAAATAAGAAAAATTAGTTATTTTTTGACGCTATTTTCCTGTGATTAAAATGTTGATCTAAAGCTTTTGCTATTTCTAAGATTTTAAAAGTATATCCTTAACTTGTAATGCAATTTGAAGCCTTTTTTCTGTGAAATTAAACATATTTTATTTTTTGGTAAATTGTAAATCATTTTTCCTAAGTACCAATTCTTTCCTGTGTTATAATAAAATATTCTACGTCTCTTAAATTTTGTAATCCTATTTCTCTAAATTTAATCAAGATATTTCTATTCCTCTGTAAATATGAAATAATTTCTGGACTCTAAAACGGAAAGATAACAACCGATAAGAGATGACCTTTTAATCTACAAACTGGACTTTACCTCAGCAAAAATCGCGCACCAAAAACATAAACAAAATACATATTTAAAGAACTCAAGAATTGCCAAAGTTTTGAGAGTAAAAAACGCAAAGAAAATGAGAAAATTGAGCAATTTAAGTCCGTAAAAGTACCTTGTAAGCTCTTAAAAAGAAGCCCACTACTCTCGCCAGTTTACAAGGCACTTGACAAGCTTAGGTGAGAAGTGAGAATTGTGTTTATTTTAAATTTTTTTGTAAACACCTTTTTAAATTGGCTTAGACTAACGAAGTTTCTCTGCATAAACCACTTAAATCCTGTGACTTCCGCGTTGCTGTAATTCCCGAAAAGGAGGGCTAGGGCTGTAACATAAGCTCAGGCTTGGAATTAATGAATCAACCCACTCGGATGATGAACGACATCTATATTTAAATACGATATGGGACCACCATGCCGTGCGTTGTCTTGAGCCCTTGGCATGCCACGCAATCTTATCGGGGGGAAAGCGAGCGCTTTATCTCATTAAATGCCAGGAGACGTCATTGAATCATTTTACAAATGGCTGAGTACATGTCGCATATGGACAGGGGGGCGGAACTATATAGCCAGGACCTAGACTCTACACACACACCGAGAGAGAGAGGAGCACACGCACACAGCGCAATTGCTGACAAATGAGATAATTTACACGCTGAAATGAAGCCCATAAAGGCTCATTTAAAATTCAGCGGCGTCTGGGGCATAATTTTTTTTCGCTGCTTTGCTTTGCCTTCGCCCTTTTCCCTGGGATCTCCGCCGGTCCTATCCACCCTCCCTTCCACCCTCCTTCCCCCCAATGTTAACTTTTTCCGTTGTGTTTTGTGTTTAATGGCTCCTTGCCATGACATACGTGGCTGGATATTAAAAGTGGGCTCGAATGGAATGGCCAAGGAGTGTGGGCTGCTTGGGAATGAGCAAATAGCTTCGGGGCCCGAAAACCGGCGAGAGACACTGCTGCGTTCAGAGAGGAGGGCCTGAATCTTTATTAGCATACGGCATAAAAATGTTTATTAAAGATGGAAATGGAAATGGTGAGGCCGAGGCCGAGGCGGAAGCAGGAAAGGCGGAAAAAATGGGAAACTTTCCCCCACAGAGAGCCAGCGTAAGTATCGCAATTTTAGTTTTCCTCTTCCTGCCATGTCCTGTGCTGTCCTGACCAGCTTATTGTAAATCGAATTGAAGTTTTTGATTAAGCCCCGAAATAACCGTAGGGCGTGTTGGCCACGCCTCCATTTGCCAGGACAAGTTTTGTCATTCGTCGTAGTCGTCGTTGTTGTTGTTTTTTTTTATGATGTTCAACTTAATTTTATACAAATGACCTTAGGTCATATCACCATTTATATCCGTCAATCCCTTTTCGGTATAAGTTTTATATTTGCCTGTTTTCTTTTTATTCCCTTAGATTCCGCCCGGAGTCAGCCCTTCGTTTGGTTTGGTTTGGTTTCGTTCCGTTTGTCTCTCTGTTGCTTTTAAGGGCATTTTTATGTTCGCTGGAAGCGGCAACTAACAGCCGAACGAGAGTCCTGAGCTGTCCTAAAAGCCTTTAGCCAAATATCTTCAAGAGACACAAGCAGCAGCAGCAGCAGCAGCAGCCGCAGGAGCGACAGCCACAACAACAGCAGTTAACAGGGTAAAAAGGATGCCTTTCAAAAGGGGCCTCATTATAATTTAATTAGGAAAACATGTAAAGGGTTTTTAAAAATTATTTTAGAGCAAACTCCCTTTCAAGTTGAGTTATCTAAACCTGTATTCATGAATTATAAAAGTAATAAAGTAGTAAACCCTTAAAAAAAACCTACAAAGAGAGTGCTGTCGAGTTCTTTTGATTCTCTGTTGCTTCTGAAAAATTCAACATATTTTTAGCTACTCCCAAAAAGATAGACTTTATATTTCATCTTAAATATTAATGAGTCTTGCGTTTCACATATTAAAACATGCCTTTTTAATTTCTTTGTTTTTATTTCCATAAGGTTTTGTTATCTTTTCATTAAAATAAGTATGCTTCTCCTTTTGTTAACAATTAAAATATAGAGTAAATTGAATTTTATTAAGCAGTTCCCTCACTCACACCTTTTTGCCGAGTGAAAGTTGGTGTAACTTTTTGGGGAAACTTTTCGTTTTTCTTTCCATTTTCCCTTCTTGTTCAGCAGGGTTTTTCGTTTTGGGCAAACGTCTAAACAAAATTTAAATACACTCGGCAAGGGCATGAAAACAACTGACTGAGCAGAGACAGCCAGCCATGTGCATATTTTTTTATATGGCGATATATATACCGACACACATATATGTACATCAGACTCATGAATGTGTGCTTGAATATATATTTATATATATACGTATGTGTCTAGGCTTATGTAAATACAAAAACGACGAGTTTTTGTTTGTATAGAAAGCCAAAGCGGAGTTCGTACCCGTCTCCCTCTCCGCCTCCGTTTTTCGAGAGGTTCCAACCCCAGCAGCAGCTGAATCAGGATGCCAATATAAAAAGCCAAGCTGAGCCACTTGCGAAAATGAAAGGAAAATGTCGACTGGAGATGGAGAGATGGACAACGGACAGTGAAATGCATGAGGAGCAGGGGGCACAGGAGTAGGAGAAGGGTTTAGGGTTTCGGGCGGAAGGATTTCTCATACAAAGAAACCAAAGTTTTCCCTGAGCTCCAGTCGCAAGAATTTCCTGGTTATTCTTTGGCCCAGCAATCGAGTTAGATTTGATGCATATCAGATGCTTATGCTCTGCTGAATGCTGAATGTTGTCCAGTTCCAGTTCCAGTTCCATGTCCCTGCTCCCTGCTCCCTGCTTCCTCGTTTCCCTTGTCCAGCAGCACCACCATCAAAAACTCCCAGCTCAACCATCTATGTAAATGCCCTCCGGGGTGTTGAGTTCGAGTGGCGACGAGGAGCAGCAGCAGCAGCGGCGGATGTGGGGGCTAAGCAGGGGATTATCGAGTGCACCCGCAGTGGCCACTATATTTGCATATACAGTGCGTGTCGAAACTATAAATCACAGAGCCGCACAACGATCAATGTGCTGTCGACGTCTGGAATTTAAAGCCATACGTTAATCTTTCTTTTGTCGTAAAATGCCATCATTCTATGAACTGTGAGATATATTGCCAAATACGGGTAATAATTGAGTTCATTTAGAAATATGGTTTTGTTTTTTAGGCTTAGGTTTTTGTGGGAGAAACTAACCAACAGGGAAAATAATGTTTTATTCTTGGTTATTTAAATTTCCCTCTCTTCGATTTTGTAAAAACTTTAAGAAAGTCTGGAAACTGCGTTACTCATCTTAGAGATTTTATGATAGGGTAAATGATCCTTTTTTTTATACTTTAGAAAATAAAACATTAATAATTTTATTTTAATTTTTGAAAAATATATCTTATAATCCCCAAATGGAACTTTTTGGTTATTTAAATTTTCCTCTCTTCGATTTTGTAAAAACTTTAAGAAAGTCTGGAGACTGCGTTACTCATCTTATAGATTTAAGGATCATTGCTTGGAATGGGGATTTATCCTATAAGTTTTTCTATACTTAAGGAATAAATAAATAATTTAAATTATGAAAAATATATCTCATAAACTAAAGTGACTCTAGAATTCCCTACAAGGTTTAGCAATATTCCTAGTGATACTGAAGGTGCAAAGTATACTTCATTTTCAAATCCTGTTTCCAGCTTTTTGCTTATTTTACTACACATAATACCCTATATACATCTTTGTATATTACAACCAATTAACACCCACAAACACACCCAGAGTAAGAAAGAGAGGCGGCTACAGAAATTATGCTTGCCTTGCATCCCCGAAACGTACTGTTCGCCTAGTTAGTTTGGCTATTTGCACAAACGGATGAAGAAAAGTAATTAATTATTGTGTCGAGTATAAATAAATATTGTTGTAGTCTATCGTATGCAGTTTTCTTTGTTTTTCCTCTCAGTCTATCTCGCTCCTTCATCTATCCGTGGCTCAGTGCTGTGGGCGAGTGTGTGTTGGCCATAAATCAATAGATACACACACACACACACACATAGCCCGAGCGGAAGAGGCAATGCACAAGTTTAACTGACCATGTGACACATAAATATGTAACAGCAAAGGGGATCGGGGCGCCGGGCAAAGACCGGAGCAGTGTGTCCTCCGGGGGCAGATGAAATGTTATCGCCGGGCGGGGAGAGACGGAGAGAGAGAGGGGGACAGAGAGGGCCAGAGAGTGTGAGACTTCCAGGGCAAAAGCACTTCGGGGAGGCCCTTTAACGCTCTCAGATCGTGTGGAAATCGCCACGAAAATGCGGGGAGGATTTGTCAATATTTTTTCCGCGAATATTAAATTGCCATAAAAGGAATTCCGTAGAGCATTCCTTCTTGAAAGTATTTTGGTATCCTTAATTGGTAGTTCTTAGAATTTCACTGAAATAGATTATAATTAATGCTGATTTGTTATATTTATTTTATGTGGAATTACATGCAATTGAATGCTTCTAATTAATTAGTGATTTACTTATAAATTCCCCAAAACTACTTTATTAAATGATGAGCTTAAATTTATGAAAAGAAGGTCTTTTTCTGTATTCAATCTGAATTTCCCTTCTATCTGGCTTATTGCTTGTAGCTAACAAAGATGTGCAGCTGTTGCCTTAAAGACTTCAGCTGCACAACGGGTCGTATACGTGATTTGTCGTTCTTTTATTTTTGATAAATCAAGAGATTCTTTTATTGTTTTGCCTACGTTTTTGAAAATAAGATAAAAAAATTTGATTTCGGTCCTTTTTTTAGAAATTCTCTTCATATATTAAATGTACTTTTCAATTCTGAGCTTAAGTTTAAATCCTTCTTGGAAATTGCTTATATAAAAATGCAATAAGCTTTAAATTGGTTTTAAAATTCAGATTTAATGCTTATATAGCTAACCAATTCTATCTTAATAATAAACATTTTAAAGTTATTTCGTTGCAGCTGGTCAACTTGTCGTATACGCAATTTTTTTTTTTAAATAGATTGAGTTATTGTAGCAAATATTTTTCCAATTTAATTATAAAAAATAACTTATGGCTGTATATTAAATGAGTTAATTCTGTAAATTTATTTCTTGTTATGATTTGCGGCCTCTTTTTCCAAATATTTCTCTTCTACAAATATTTCTTAATTCTAGCAAAATCTTAGATATTTCTTTAACCCAGATAACCCTAAAAAAGTGTCTTAAGCTCCAGTTTAATTTCTTATTTTTCTCTTACATTCTTTCTGACCAGAAACCACTTTAAAGCTGCTGCCTAAAAGACTTAAGCTGGCCAACTAGTCGTATACGTGATATTTTGGCTTTTTACTGAAACAAAGAGATTGAGTTATTTTTGTGGTAAATATTTTTTCCAAATCTTTTATATACAAATAAACTTTTGGCCATATTTTTAACTGGTTGAACTTTCTAGACAAGTTATTTTTCATCCGACACCTCCGACAATGGTGTTTGTTTGAAAGTATTTAAATTAAGTTTATTATTGTGCACTCTCAACTTTTGCCTCCATTCACAGCACTGGCTGCCTCGACTTAAATATAATCGACTAAAAACGAGACTCTGGGAAATTCATTGAATCTCTTTTGCTGGAAAATAAATAATAAGGAAAAATCTTCGACAAACGGAGGAGCTGTATTTGAAGGACTAAATCAACTGAAAAATCGAAGCTTTAAGCGTTTTTTTTTTCCAAGTCCTTTTAAGCATGCCAGGTGGACTTGCTTAAGAGATGCTCAACTGCATTTGAGTTGCCATTAATTGCATTAATCAATACCATTCAGCGGGAATGTCATCGTGCATCCGAAAATTCGAAACCAAAATCGTCGTGGTCTAAGCACAGCTCTTAGCTAAAGCTGCAACTGAACCAGAACCAGAACCAGAGCGAGGCAAGTCGAGTAGAGTCGAGTCAATCAATACGGATTCCCCGCCAGATTCCGTCTCTATTCTCCGATTCCCATCAGCTGCCAGATGCGCTGACAGTTCGGCTGTGGCGGCGGTGGTCTCAAAGGGAATCGCATCGTTTATTTATGCGACTGAGGCATCACTCTGACCTATTCTCTGTGGATAGAGCGGATGCCCGATCTAGTAGGTAGCTACTACTACTACGACTTGGACACCTAGCCAGAGCCCAAGCACAATGGGGATCTTAATCAGGCTGGCATCTAAATGCGGCTCAAATTGAATAATGAATGCAAAGTGGCCGGGCCCGAAGGGCTTCCAAATGCCAGTTAGCAATCCGACTGGCCGGGGGGTTAAATGAATGGATGAGGGGTCTGCCTGGCGATGAGTGGGCGTGGCCATAGCTGCTCAATGAAATGCATTAAATCAAGGCATCGTTGAAAGAGCCGCTGCCTGCCCAGCAGGTGCCCGTGCCCATGCCCCCCCAAAAGTAGTCAACGAAATGGAAATTTCCCATCGGGGCATAAGGGGTGTGTTTTGCTGTAAACATCAATTACGCCGCCCAAACTATTCACGCGATTAGCCGCGTTCTCTAGTTATTGGATAATAGTCCCAGTCAGGGGTATGGGACTCAGGTTTCGGCGGGAGTGGTGAGGGGTACATGGGCGCCGGAGAGGCTTACGCTGAATTGAATTAACGGCCGCGTTGTCTGGGCCGGACTGTGGCGCTGTAAATTTCCCAGCAGTGCATCTGATAAACTCGACATCGAGGCCCCGAAACGCTGGCTTTCTCTCCGGAACTGGGAGAAGGATCTGAAGGAGGCAAAGGGGTGAGGGGGTGAGGCTTCGAGGTAGCCAGGAGCCCACACACACACACATACGCATACAGTCCCAGGAGAAGCCCGCCCAGACGTAGAGTTATTTCAACGAAACAAGAAATGTAAAACAGACAGAAGGACTCAGTGCTGCACTGGGGGAAAATAGAGTGCTAAAAGTCAAGCTAAAAGTCTCTGAAGGTTTGCCTAAATATTAAATTTTATGAGGCTGTCTTTAAGTCTATAAAAATGTATATAAATCAGCTTTAAAGGAATGCTAAAAATGGCAACAATTTAATACAAATTCAAATATTTATAAGCTGTCATTAAATAAGAAATAAATATACTTTAGTAAGAAGCAATATTTTTAAAGAGGTGTCGAAGTAGCTTAAAATTAATAACAAAACTTAGGCTGTGTTTAAGCATTTTTCATCCTTTAAACATTTAAGTTAAAATCTCTTTTCAGTAATTTTTATAAACAATAAAGCCTCTTTAATCTTTAGTTCCTTTTTTAAACGTTTAAATTCAAAGTAAACAATTATACATACACTCTCTTAAAAGGCTATTCCTTGCCTGATGATTAAATCAAATAAATAAATGCAATATGTCAGAATATCCATAAAATAATCATCATAAATTAAAATCTCACCTTTCCCCCTTCTTTGATTTCTTTCCTTAAATTCAAATGCTCTCTTTAAAGTCATTTATTTATTTGCCTTGAGTTCTTTTCGAGTACTTTTAATCCTGCTCCTTTTTGCCGCTTAGAAATTTAAGGACTAATTGAAAATCACGATTTTATTTATATGCCAAATCTCTTTATATGAAAGTGCTTCTCAGTTTGGGCTTTGAAGCGCAAAGAAATAAACTTTAAAATTCTCGACTTGATTTCCTTTTTTTGGCTGTGTGTGCGTGTTGGGCGGAGAGTTTATTGCTGCGCTCGTCGCTTCTCAGCTTGGTCTGGTCTTAAAAGCGAAAAGCCATTTGTATTCATTTGAAATTAATTTAGCATTCATTCAAGGCAACGGAAGCGGGCTCGGTCCGCACCTCCAAGTACACCCAGCACCCAGCACCTCCCCCCCTCCGCAGCACATCAGAGGCCTCCATTAGCCCCGATGCCGTCCCCATTCGCTGTGAGCAATAAATGGCGTCGGCGAGCTAAGCAATGGATAAATACGTGTACGTGGCATACATTTCGGAGGCGACGACGTCTGGGGGTCCTTGCCCACTTTCGCTTATCGATAAGCAGTTGAAGACAGAGCCTCCGCCCCCGTCTCCGCCTTCGCCTTCGCCTTTGTCGAAGTCCATGTTCACGTCCACATCCTTGTGTCCCCCACCCAACCCCATCTTCCCTCAGAGTAGTCGCTGGCAATTGAAACTACCACAATGCAGAGGCAACGACAAGGCCTGCTCCACTAATTTTAACAAATTAATTGGCAACAATAAATTCGCTGGCGAAAAGGTGAGCAGATAACATCACAGCGGGTGAGGGTGTGGGTGTGGGCTTAAGGGGGTGGATAGATTGCTCCACTAATTTGATTTCTTGAATGGGCCAGCGAGCGTTAAGTATTGCCACGTAGTCGATATATCCCCGACACCCAGTAGAAGGCGGGTGTGACCTCTTAAGAAGAGCATAAGTGGCAAGGATATGTTCCAGTTTTGTGTTTTTAGTTCAGAAAAAAATGTTATACTGAATTCTAGATTGCTAAGTCATTATTTTTCTATAAAATATATATTTAATATAATATTTGTATAAAAGGATATGATAATAAAATAATTTAATAATTTTATTATAATAATATGACACTGCATTGTTATTTTATTGAAATGGCGTTAGAAGTATAGAAAATGGCATTTATATAAGACTTTTGACGAAGACTTCTTTCTTTTACGATAGCAAGGTCACACTTTTTAAATACAGTGTCATAATGCCTTAAAATTGTTCTATGATATTTCGATATAGTTTATTAATACTAGTTTTGGTTTATAATTTAAGTATCAATGTTATTACATTATTTTATTATTATTCAATCTCGAAAGCAAGGTCACACTTTTTAAATACAGTGTCATAGTGCTATAAAATTGTTCTATGAATTTTCTATATAGCTTATTAAAAATAGTTTTGATTAATAATTTAAGTATCAATGTTATTAGATTATTTTATTATAATTCTATTTTAGAAAAGAGAACATTGTCACACTAGCTTTTTAACATGCAATATTACATCGTTTTAACCGATGTTTTCTAACACGTCATATTAGCAAAAGCTATAATTACTATACTGAAAAACTGTTGCATATTCAAATTAAAATTACAAAATGTAGATTTTATCGTACACAAATCCTTATATATTTTTTACTCTGTCCCCTTTGACCCGATTGCGTGCTGACTTAATTATAGAATTTGTAAACTGCTTAGCGGGATGCCGCCCCTGCTATCTGGACGTTAGCTGGTATTCCCATTTCAATTGTTTGGTAATGGAATTCTATAATCAAATGTCAACCCAAACACACACGCGCACTACCACAAACACACACACAGAAACACAAACACTAACTAACACCAATGCAAGCGGGGGGCCATAACAACTTTAATCATTCGTAATGGCCGCTAGGTGGCGTGTCAATTACAGGGCCATTGTCTGTCAATTCTCTGCTGCAATGGCTGGCCTGCTCCCTCCCAGTCGGTGGCTTGCTCTGAGGACCTCTTTCTGTCTCTTTCTCAGTGCCCTGCTCATTTGCATTGCGTCGTTGTTGCTGCTCCTGCTGCTGCTGCTCCTGCTGCTTTGTTGACCGAGGCCGAGGCCTACAGGGCATTCTCCAGTCAAGCACACTCTCGACTTTATCGGTCTCGGACCGAACAGGCGCTCCTTCGATACCCTTGTGGGGTATTTTAATTGTGAGCAGAGGCTTGTAAGGGCACTGTGGGAGTTTATTTATTATTTATAATTTAACCTTTAAGGTGTTTAAGTATATTCTAGTTAACAGGCAAATCGATCAAGGTTAGGGATGGCAAGAAGTTAGGGATATATTGATACTTAATCGAACATCAATTTATATATCGACTCTTGCGATATATAAATTGATGTTTTATGTGTGCAATTTAGTTTTATGTAGCAGATCAATGTAATAGCAAACAGAGACTTAGAAATTAAATAGTATTTAGAGATATTTTAGATAAACTCGATATTTCACTTTTATTTCGATATATTCCGATAGTTTTCGATATTTTAAATGCAAGATTTTCAATATTTTAAAAGCTAATATACCAAAGCTTACATATATTAAATATCTTTATTTTAAATGCGAGTTTTTCAATATTTCCAAAGGTTGATATACCAAAATGTACAATATTGTAAATTTTCTGATCTATGTGATATATTTATCGATATTTATCTGTTATTTTTCATTTTTTAAATGTTCTTTATAATCTAAATACGTCTTTGAAAACTTTTTTACGCTAACTGGCCACTTACTAATCCTTTAGTTCTCAGTAAAGCCTTGATACTGATGCTAATAGTACCAAAAAATCGTATAAGAATAACTATATCTCATGGATAATACCTAAAAGATCACTCCAAATGACCATTGAGGATACTTAAGGGTATTTAAGCTTCGTCTGGTCCAACTTGACTTCATTTCTTGTAATTTATGAGCTCGTAAGGCATGCGTTGAAATGCCCGCCTCTGGTTTTCGGAAGGGGGTGGCCACTGGAGAGGATGAAACTGTAGAGGGGGTCTACCAAAGGGTGGGTAAAGGCTGGCTAAAAGGAAGAAGGAGGAGGATACGCTTTTGCCAGCCACATTTGCGGGCCATAACACGCAACATTTGACATGGTCGGCAGCAGCAACAAAAAAGCGGCGAGGCACAGGTGTTGGTTGCACCTCCCTCTGCCCCCCTTTACGGTTACCCCCCTCTTACCCACACCACCAACATACACACATACATCTCTCTCGAGTGCGACGCATGTACATAAACTGAAATTGGCCTATAACTGTCTGTTCAATTGTTTCTGCCTCGTCTAAGGGGTAGGAGGAATTTGGCAAAAAGGGATTCCGATGCCGTTGCCGTTGCCATTGCCGATTCCGATTCCTATACCATTACCTATACCTATATATTGCGGTAAAAATCACATTTCCATGGCCCGGCGTAAATCATTCATGTGCGAGAACGACGACCAAAAAGAAGGGCCAGGGGCTAGGGGCTAGGAGCCAAGAGCCAGGAGCCAGGAGCCGGAGAGAGTGCCGCCGCCGAGCACCGACGCAAGGGAGGGACGTGGCCCGAAATGTAGACTATATTAATATGCCAAAACGAAGGCGTCTCTACTACGAATATTCATTTGTACGTGACTATGGAGCATATTAGGTTCGTCTGGCCACGATTTGCACTCGGATTCTGTTTCGGCCTAGGGTCTCGTGTCTCGTGTGTCTCGCATTGAGGCAGGTTGTGCTAATAACCCAGATAGTGCCGTAGAAGAGAGTTCTCAGTCAGTCAGTGAGAGAGAGAGAGAAGCGATCCGACATTCTGTGGTTAAGGGATAAGCGACTCGAGTCGAGCGGGAACCCTTGACTTGACTTGCCTTGCCTTTCCTTGGCTCAAAAATAAAATTGCTCATTAGGCATGCAAAGAAAGAGGCAACAAATGGATGGCAAATTAATATTTGATATGCTCCGGCTTTCGAGGAAATCCTCTCATCCTTTCGGCATTCGGCTCTTGGCTTTCGGCTTTCAGAATCTCTCTCTGGCTTCCTGCCTGCGCCTGCGCCAGAGAGCCCCTTCGGAGTCAGTATTTTCGGAGTCTTTAGACCGAGGACGAGTCCAAGTCCGAGTGCGAGTCCTGTGCTCATGCCGAGATAGACACGGAATCAGTTCCAGCACGCGAATCCTGCCGCAAGGATGCCCGTGAACGCTGCTCCTTTATCGCCGGAGTACACAGTCACTGGGAAGGGCAAGGGGAAAGAGAACGAGAACCAAACCGAGAACGAGAAAGAGAAAGTGCCACTAGCATCGCAGAGCATTATTGTGCCACATTTAAAAATGAAAACAGACGAAGGAAGAATGAAGTGAAGGAGCAAGCCAAAAGCCGTTTAATAACTAAATCCCACGGAGCCATCGTTGGTCACGTTCCGAGACGGATACACAAAAATGCCACCTCTCTTTGCCTCCGCCGCCATGTCGGTGTCTGTGTGTGTCGTCGGTGCGAGTTCCGTTGTGTATTGGTGCGGGTGTGCATACCTATAGAAGAGGGTCCTGGCTGGCCTGGCTGACTGGCACCTAATGTGGTAACACATACATCGGGTGAAAATAATAATACAAAGCCCTCGTCCTTGTCGCTACTCGCCGCCAGTTCGCCTGTCATCGTGTGCGTGCCCGTGTCCGTAGCCGTGTCGGTGTCCGGGGTCCGTGTCCGCGTCCACATCCGCGTCCTCGTCCCTGTGTGGGATTGGGATCTGTGTCCCCCCGCCAAACGGAAATATTTTCGAAATCCGCGTTATTAAGCCACGCACACACAAAGAGTCAGACCAAAATAAACCTAGCGTTGGCCGCATTGTTGAACGGATTGATTGGTGAATTGTTGTACGCTGGCATTGATTGGTGAACTGAACTGAGTGTGTGTGTGTCATTGGTGAATTGTTGAGGGAATTGTTGAATACCTTTCGAGAACTGTTGATTGGACGCCAGTCATGCCGCCTAATTATTGCGCGTTGCGCAATCCCATCCCCGTGGTAAGCTCCGGATTAAGCCAGCAGCAGTAAAGGCAACCGCGAGACAAAGCGCAGCAGGAGTTAAGAGCCGGACTTCGGGGGATGATGACGTTGGTGTCATTTGGAAGTCATTGCGGAGACCCAGTAAGTGAAGGAATTTAATTTAATGCTTCACAAGGACACAGAGGAGGGGACTAAGGGGCAGGGGCAAGGGCAAGCGAGAAAAACAAACAATAAATAGGGTCCCGTCCCGGACAAACTGTGCGGTCGTCCTTTGTCCGCCTTTTCCGTTTGACAGGTCTGAAAAGTTAGAAAAAGAACAACAGAATAATGTTGTTCGCTAGCCGGATAAAAAAATACAGAAAAAAAAGGAACTTTTGTTTAATTTCCATGGAGAGCGGCAGGAGAGAAGGGGAACTGCGCGAGGACATGGCCAGGCCAGGCGATAATTCCGCTGTAATAGCTGCGAAAAAAATGAAGCCCGCGAAACCTTTTTCCTGGGAATCGAGGGACCAGAGCTCGGGACGGAGGCCCGGATATCAAGAAACCAGGCAACCAGGCAACCAAGGAGCCGACGCGACGGCTGAAAGGCCAAAAGTGACCAAAACAAATGGCGGCCGCCGGACCGAGGCTTTGACCCTTGGAGTCACGCAGCTAATTGGACTGACAACAAATGTATATTTTTGAGTAATGACCAGGATTATGAAAGACCGTTCTAGGCGCCGTCCCCCTCCAGGCCTTCCGCCAACTGACTGATTACTGAGTTGGAGCCATAAATAATGAGAGGGACAGCGACTGAGACTCAGGGGAACCATGGCAGCAGACTGACAAATTTTCACAAAAAAAGGAAGGCAAGACAGAGGGGGAATATCGAGTTTATCCAGATAAAACTATATAGTTGACAAGGTCGTTTAGCCAGGAGCTGCTCAGTTTGCTAAACTTTTTAATTTCATCCTTCACGAAGTTTTTCGACTTTTGCTCAGTTTTCCATTCAACGTTCCTTGTTCGCCAGCCCCCCTTTCCTGTGTCCCATCATCCTTTATCCTTTGTGCTCGCCCCGTAATTGCCTTAGCCGCATTGCAACGGAATATGCTTGAGCTCTTGGAACTCCCCTCGAACATTACCGTCGCCCATGAATGCAGATCCAGTGGCAGAGGATAGTTAAGTCACTTTGTTGCCTGGCAACCCAGTGGAAAATGAAAGTTGAGGCTTCACAGCAACCTCATCCGGCATTAACCTCATTAACCCCCCATTCAGACGTATTCCCTGGGACGATTCTTCGTTCTGTTAATTGGAATTGCGGTGCAGTCAGCTCCATAAGTATGCGCACACACAGGCACACGCACACGAGTCGCCGTCGAATCAATAAATAATGTTTAATCGTTGAAATGTGGACGAGGTTTCACAGAATAATAGTGAATGTGGCTGAATCTGTTCTATAATTTATTCTTGGCACAGTTGGCACACCAAAAATTTGTCGATTGCTGACCCAATTATAAAACTAATTCTTCTGATAATTCATTCACCCGCTCGCTCTAAAATGGGATACAATATTAATTCAATTGGAGTGCCAAAATAATGCCTTAATTTTTACGATAAACAGACCAATTTTGTTGTCAATTAAGTTGCCAATTGGGAAAATAAATGTTACATTATTGGAAATGTATTGTTTTTTGGGTGAAAAGTTGCACTTGAAAATATATTTAATTCAGAATGTTTTTTAATCAATAATTCCCTAAAAATTAAACATTATTTACGCAATATTATTAGCAGTCTTCGTTCCATTATATCTCTTTTTATGTTTATCGTTATTATTCAATCTTTTAACCATCTGAGGGCAATGAAACGCACTGTATTAAACAATTGCCTGCGATGGGCCTGCTGGCAATTTGCCGTCTGCTGGCGAAAAAAGGAAACATATTGGACTCTCACTCCACTTCATATCCTGGATCAGGCTCTCTGCTCCATCATTTGCCCGGCAAATTACTTTCCCATTCCCTTGTCTCATTTCCAGGCGGGTCGTCCTTCGCCTTTGGCCCCATAAAAAAAAGCGCGCTGGTAATAATATTTCCTCCTTTGCAGATTATTATTAAACCTTAAACCGTAAACGGAGCAAGCACAGCAGTGAGCCGGGGGAGCCACCAGAGCAGCAGCAGAAGCAGCAGCAGCAGCAGCAGTAGCTGTAGCCAGTAGCAGCAGCAGCAGCAGTAGTCCGAGTGGAGAGCATAAACCATGTGGACAAGGGACTGCCCGAGAGCGTTGAAAGCGATTTGCCTGGTGCCGCTGTGGCTGTTCCTGCACCTCGGTGAGTTTTTCCCTTTTTTTATGCCTTATGTCTGTGGTCTGCACAGAGAGAAATATATTTAGCTGGGAGTTTATGGGGTAATTTATTTGAAAAATACCATAAACCAAGGGAAAGGTTTGCTTTCTTCAAAAAAAATATAGTTTTAATTAAGTTTCATTAATTTGTAATAATAATTGATTGAGTTAGGGGCTAAAAAGTAATTTAAGTATTTTAAAAAAATATAATTCGTTTAGCTTTGTATTTATATGAACCACTAATTGCATTATTTAATTAATAATCTCTGAAATTGTAGCTTAAGTTTTAGGCATTTTAATATGATTAAAATAAATTGAATCTTATTACCTTTACAATTTTTCAAATGTTATTTCCAGCAGAGGAACTATTTCATATAAATTAAAATTACCAAATTTCTGACTTATAAAAAAGGGAAATCCAATTAAGGGGCTTACTTCAAAGCTAACTGCCTTTCAAGTTTTAATTATGACAAACAATTTAATCAATTTATTTATGTTTAAAGGCCTGCAGCAATTATATTCATATATTTAAATGTTTGTATATTTTTTTTGTATGACTTCCTCTACAGATTTCACAAAAAACAGCTTGTGAAATATGAGCACCTAAGTATTTTTTCATAATATTTATTGTGCATATGGTGAATATATTAAATAATAATTAAATAACAAATGAGATATCAGAGACAGAGATATGCATGAAACAACTTCTCTTAGATTATGTGATTTACAAAAAAAGGCTGTCAAAATGTCAATCAAATGGTTAAGGATTAAATTTTATTACAATCACTCCACTTGGTTTCTCTACTTTTTTATATTAATAAACTTTTAACAGTTTAATTTAAAGCTTTTATGATGTATATAGCTTTAAGATATTTTCTGCAAGTGCCCGGAATTAATGCGAGAATGCATCCTCTGTTTGTTCACAGATTGCGGCCTGGTTGGCGGCGAGGTGCCGCCGCATTACTGGGAGACGCCCTACTCGCAGCCGTACTTCGACAACTCCTCGAGGCGCGAGGTCACCGCAACCGTGGGCCAGGCAGCCCTGCTGCACTGCCGCGTCCGGAATCTGGGCGATCGAGCGGTAAGTGGGGTCGGGTCGCCAGCAATTAATATGCTCGGGGAGAGAGAGAGGAGGGATTGCCGGGGTCCTGGGTCCGGCATTATATTCGCATAAGGCATAAGGCAAAACAAACGACCTGCGGCGGTCGTGTGGCAGATTTGTAGATTACTTTTAAAAGATTACGCCATAAAGTTGGTGGTTGGATGGTTGCCCCCCAATGCCCCCCCGGAATGCGCCCCTCCCCTTTACACTCCTCTCTGCCAATCCCCCGCCTTTGTGTGTTTGGCTCGCTCTGGTTTGCACATTTGTAACACGGCTTCGCTTCCGCTCCCGGCGATTTGTTAGCAATGCAACAACACACAGGAACCGTGCCACCTGCCCGACCCCCCAGTCCCAGTCCCAGTCCTGGTCCCAATCCATGACCATGTCCATGTCCAGGCCGAGTCTCTCCACCACCACCTCGCCGACCTTTTGTCCCAACCAGGCGCTCGCTCTGTGGCTGTGCAATTATGCGGTGTAATAAATTTTACGTTGTCCGTGTCCGCCCCGTCCTGGCCCCCCCTCCGAGCGGAGTCGGAGTCCCGAGTCTCGACAACGATGTCAGCAACGCTCGTTCGCCCGCCCAACTTTCAGCAAGTCAGTGGAATTGAGTAATTAACGCCGTGCTGGAGCCGTGCTGGAGCTTGGAGCGTGGAGCGGAACTGAACTCTGCCCTAATCCTCCAGCCTGGGCATTGTCTCCGTGTTATATGCGGCTAATTGGCGGTGTCTCCAGCACGTTGCATTCTCAGTTTTCTCTATAGTCCTTGCTCCTTGCTTCTGACGACAGCACGAATCCCAATTCGAGATCCATTTTCCAGTCACTCAGAGTTTTCTGTGGCACGACACCCACTCTTTGGCCACCGAGTTCCGTGCTAATTGATTGTCGCAATATATGCACGACATGGAAAATTTCCCTCTAAATGGGATTTTTCGCATTTCGTTTCGCATACTTCGTGTGTGGCAGGCAGCCTCAAAGGAAAAATGTCAACGAAAAGGAAAACTAAACGAAGCTTAATAACTTTTGGGCAAAATTTAGTTCAAGTGAAGTGAACTAGTTCAGAGGCATTTTTGCTTAGTGAGAGCGTTTAAGCAAGAAAATTGGTTATAATCTACGAAACACAAAGCTGAGGAAATACTTAAGATTTAGTTTTTAAAAATAAATTGAGTCAGCAAGTATTTTTATCATATTTTGAATGCTTTAGAAAATAAATAGTTAAACAATAAAAATACTTACTAAATTTTGTTACTATAAAATGACTGTAAATCATGTTTTCTATTTTATTCTTTATTTATGAAAGCTTAAAAATAATATAATATTAAATTTTGAATAAAATAAAGTTTTTCTAAGAGAAAAAAGTGAAGATATTAAATTTTATTTGCTTTAAAGTTTCCTATGAAAATCAACATAAATTTCTCCCTTTAAAAAATAATATAAATTAATTATCCCGAAGGTTAATTACTTAGTTATTATTATTAATAATTTAAGGTTTATATATTTACTTAATTTCTATCTCAAATGGAAATTGCAACTCAATTATTCAAATTAAAAATGTGAATTAAAATCAGGCCCCCTTTTTTAACTAAAATCTTTTGCAAATATAAAAAACGTAATTATAACTAAAATATTTCACATCAATCAAACATTTTACAGCTTTTTTACAATATACAAAAACTGTATTTTATTTTCCCCCTCTGATTAATCATCTAAGCTAACATTTAAAAAGCCAATCGTTAATAAAGATTTTTTCTTCTGTTAATTAATATGTTGCTTGCAATCTAAATACAATTATTTTCTGTATTAACAAGTCAATTTTTTCTATTTCTTTTAGCTTTTTGTTTGCATTTATCAATCATTGCGTGCTATATGGGGTATTAAATGTGGAAAATTCACTTAGTGAACGTGTTAATTGGTTGGTTTCACTTTTTATACTCTTTCTGTGCATTAAGCAAAGGCCTTGCCTTGAACTTATTTGCACTGGGGAAATGCAATTAATTTTAATTGAATATTGAAAATTAGTGAACGGATGGTTAATGAACGAATATTAATTTAAATATAAATCAAGCGGGCTCTTTACGTGCACGGCTGTGCACGGCCAGGCGCTAATCCATAATTAATTGAACCCAAACAAACGAGCAAATTAAGCCAGGCACAAAGCGAGAGCTTCGTTTCGCTCATTTCTCTACTGGCATAAGCAACTCCTACTACGATATATATCTATATATATATAAAGACTATATAGAGATGTACATAAAACTACTCCGGGACTGAGCCGCACTAAGTAACCCAATTGCAGCCATAAATTAGAGTCCAGACAAAGCCGAAACAGGCAATTAATGAATTTCTAGTTTTCCCCGCTGCCTCCCAGCCTCATGCTGCCACGCCCACAAATGGGAAAACTTTGGGCAACCATTTAAAGTTGCTCAATTTGCTCTGTAGCCAAAGTATCCTTGGCATCCTTCAGGTAAAGCACAAGGAGCCCGGAGGCAGGAATCCTTTTAAGCCTGAACACGCTTTTGTTGCTGGCGAAAAATCCAGCTAATTATAGGAACATATAAAAGAGCATTTATGTTATTATTTTGGGGATTTGCTATTGCTATTGGGAGTTTGCTGCCTCACTGAATATTAAGTGAAAAGTTTTTTATTCCTGGCACTTAAACTTCTGGCCAAATTCGTATTTATTCCCTGTAGATACACATTTCAAAATGTCATAACATGAAAGCCTATCAAAAAACTTGCCACGTGCAAAAAGTTTACTACTTTGTTTGGCCAAATCATGAAGGATGTCAATAGTTTGTACTATTTTTAGACCAAAAACTAAAGTCAAAACAAGGTGATATTAATCTCCATTGTGTTGGTCCTTAAGTGGCATTTACACATTGCAATTATGCCCCCTTCTTCTTCTGGGAATCTCATAAATATTTCCCCACACGAATATAAAAAAACCATTACGTAAAATTCATGAAGGCAAGCAACTCCTTTTAAGAAACACGAAATAATTTTTCATCTGAGATTCTGACAGGTGCATGCAAGTATAAAAGTCCAGTAAAGGCTTTCATTAAATTTGTATTCATATTTTTTTTTACAATTTTCCATTTTTGTAGGTCACTTTTATTTGGGGTTAAAAAATATAATTGATTGCTTTTCTGGTTGAAAAAAATTGTACATTTTAAACTAGAATTGAATTAAATTAAAAACATGTAAAGAAATTCTATTCTTAGGCAAAAAACCTACAATTTCCTAAATATTCTCACAAAAAATATTAATTGGCAAACCATAATCAATTTATGGCAATTTGCTGATGAGTTTTCTGTGCAGAAAAAGGTGCTTTAATGAAGGAAATAACTTTTATGCAGGAAGAACCTTAAGCTAATGTGTTTAAGAAGAAGGTGGCCTCCATCAGCTTTATATTTAATGACTGTTTACTCTTCCTCTCCTCTAGGTGTCCTGGATACGAAAGCGCGACCTGCACATCCTTACGGTGGGCATCCTTACCTATACAAACGACCAGCGCTTCCAGTCGCTGCATTCCGAGGGTTCCGACGAGTGGACGCTTCGCATATCGTCACCCCAGCCGAGGGACTCGGGCACCTACGAGTGCCAGGTGTCCACAGAGCCCAAGATCAGCCAGGGCTTCCGCCTCAACGTGGTGGGTGAGTATTGAGTCCAAGTGGGGAGCTGGAGAGCAGGAGAAGAAGCCCCCATTAGTTGACCAATTTGTTGGGGCGGAGTGCTAATTAATTGCCTGCCTCGTGTGGCTTTTTATCACCTTTCGCTTGGCAGTGTCGCGGGCCAAGATTCTGGGCAACGCGGAGCTCTTCATCAAGAGCGGCAGCGACATCAATCTCACCTGCCTGGCGATGCAGTCGCCGGTGCCGCCGTCGTTCATCTACTGGTACAAGGGCAAGCGGGTCATGAATTATAGCCAGCGTGGCGGCATCAACGTCATCACGGAGCGTTCCACGCGCACCAGCAAGCTCCTCATCGCCAAGGCCACGCCGGCGGACTCGGGCAACTACACCTGCTCCCCGAGCAGCTCAGGTAAGTCAACATCAGCACCCCAGCACACCAGCACCCCAGCAGGAGGCACCTGCCAGCGAGTGCCATATGCCACATGCCAAATGCCAATTTCCTCTGCATCCAAAACACTCGGAAAATTCCAATGCCACAAATATTATATTATTATTTCATGCCTCAAATTGCTGTCTAAATAACAAACATGGAGACTAAAAATATGGCCTTGTTTAAACTTTAATTTATCTAAAAACAGAATAAACTCATATTGCCAGTCAGTTACATGAACTTTTTCCATTGTCTAAAAATAAATGAAAATCTGTGTGAAGTCTTATGAACTTTTGTGCCCTGAATGGCAGAGAATGAGAAACATGACTGATTGTTCATCAGCTAAAGTTTAACTGGTGGGCGTAGAAAGTTATTGATACCTTTTATAAATAACCTGATATGTGTGTGTCTTTTGTGTGTGTCAGCAGCAATTGTAAAGAGCCTTGAAGTCTATCCATACACATTATTTTAATTGAGGATACGTGGCGTATGAGCAATTATTTCCGTGAAAATGAACATATTTTTAGTCAATATTAATATCAAAAGATCTTAAAGGATGTTTCTGGTTACAAAAGAAAATAATTCAAGCATGTTAAGGCTTTAACTTACTTATACATTAATTTAATTAGGAATATGGGTTAAAATATTATAAAAGAAGACTTGTTCTTAGTAATTTTGTGAGGTAAATAAATTTGAAATAATTTATATTAATGCTTTGAGAGCTATGAGATTTAATTGGCAATTATTTCCTTGGAAATAAATAATATTTTTATGCAATAATCAAGAGGTCTTAAATGAAGCATATTAAGTCTTTAATTTATTATTAATCTTTATTCATTATTAATTTAATTAGGAACATGGAGTAAAATATTATAAAGGCGGAATTATTCTTAGTCATTTTCTAAGGTAAATAAATCTGAAATAATTTATATTAACTTGGGAGTTATGAAATATGTTTTATGACAGAGAAAATAACATTCTTGTTTCTAATTTTTAACCTCTTTAAAAAAATAAGAGTTTCAAGAACTTGAATATTAATGAATGTGTGCTTATTAGTTAGGAAAACATAACACAAAACAATATATTTTGTTTATAAACAAAACTTAGTTGTTTAGTTTCCAAAGTGGGGCTTTATTTGTTTAGAAATCAGAGAAACAAAGCGGCTTAAACTCTCAAAGGTCGTTCTTCAAACTTCTGTGACTTTCGTCTTCATAAATTAAAAAGTTGGTGGCAAGAATTTTCCGAGTGTCTGTTCCCCCTTCCCAACACACACACACACTGGCAATTAATGCAACTATATTCGTGACCTGCGGCATTTCCATCCTCGAACCACGTTCCACCTCCCCTGCAATCATGCTACGCCACACTCATTTCCCATTTCCCTATTTTCTGTGCTTTTCCCCGGCTCTCATTGCAGACTCCGCCTCGGTGGTGGTGCACGTCATCAACGGGGAGCATCCGGCCGCCATGCAGCACGGCAACAGCAGCGCCAGCTGCCTCCGCCTTCTGCCGCCGGCCACGTCCGTGCCTTTAGCCTTTGCTGCCAGGATGGCGATGACGATGGCGGCTCTCGCCTGGAACTGTAACTCCAACTATTATGGCAGCGGTAACTGGAACTGGAACTGGAAGTTGAACTGGAACTGGCACAGGCATTGGCACTGGAACTGGACTTGGATGCTGGGTGCGCTTTGGGGCTGGAGCTGATGCAACTGATGCTTGAAGCTAAATGCCGAACGCTGAACGCTGAAAGCCGCTGTCCCGGCCTAGTTGGGACTGGGCCACCCCCCCCGCTCCTCCCCAGGTGCATTTAATGAGCGCGGAGGAGCGTGTCTTACGAACTAGTGTGTACATATACAGTGTGTGTCCTTTAAACGAGTATTATCTATAAGACATTCCGAGG
The DNA here is from genome assembly GCA_008042515.1 of Drosophila truncata. NCBI lineage: Eukaryota > Metazoa > Arthropoda > Insecta > Diptera > Drosophilidae > Drosophila > Drosophila truncata. The sequence continues at coordinate 71,971 of VNJQ01000304.1, forward strand.
AGAGGCAGAAGAGGCAGGCAGTATTACGAACGAACTTTTAATCAAGACAAGGCACAGTCAACGGGAAGTGTCCAGGCCCCCAGCACTACTACATATTATATATACATTCCTTACTTATCAAAAAGTGGAAACAAGGAACCCATAAATAGCAGCTGCTTCGCCCCCATTCAACCATTCAACCATCCGAAAAACTGAGTTGTGTGTTGTCATTGTTTTAATTTGAAATTCATTTCGTTTGCCACTGGGACGGACATACATAATAATCATTATACACGGGCCAAAAGTCAGCAATTATAGTCAACCTTTCGGTGGAGAACACACAGTTTTACACACTTTACAGTTTACAGTCCACAGTTTATTATTTTGTGTTAACAGAAGCAGAAATGTCCGATTGTATATACAAGAAATACACACACAAAAATACAAAAATACAAAAGTAAACATTTTAGGCCTTCGATTGTTATTTATTTATACCGAAATCATACACCCAAAAAACACTCATACACCCCTGCACGATATACGGGGGAGGTAACCCTCGGCTATATATAGATGGTTATTCAGTGTATATGGATAAGTTTTTATCTGGTTGTCAGCCGCGAAATTGTTCTACGTAGTCCATCATCTAGTTACTGTGTAAAATATTCATACTTGATAATTGTACATTTAGAGGTCGGTTTTAAGCGGTCTTGATAAGACTTTTAAGCAGTAAGAACGAACGGAACCGGAACGGAATGGAAGGAAGCACTCGGTTCAACCAAAGAAAAATAGTCAAAGAAATTATGGAAATTATATTAAACTAAACGGAAAGAAGTAAATGAAGCTAACCTAAGCAGAGTCAAAATATGTTTTTCTGTTTAAACAAAAAGCTAAAATAAACGAACAATGTTTCTCCATAATAAATGAAAATATGGTTATGGTTAAAAAAAAAAATATCCACTGTGTAAATGGTTTCTCATTAAGGGGGCGGGGCTTAACGGGCCACAAAAACGAGGAAGAGAAAGGCAAAAGTTTTTATCCTATTATGGCAACATTTAATTAACGTCCGATTTGGTGGAACTAACGAACGAACGAACAGGCAAACGCGTCGCCGAATCGCTTCGATCATCTTCATTATGCATACGCCACGTTGGCCCGCAAATCCGACAGCTTCTGGCCACATTCGGTGGCAGCCACAATCCATGGGCAATACCACTACGCTCTACGGTCGTCGTTGTGCCCCGAAAATGAAAGACTAATTAAGCGGCTTATTTGCGCGTATTAATAGACCGACTTGTGGTCAGCTCAGCATGTGTTCATCGATGGCCCAGTAGTACATATATGGTGTCGGAGTTTGTTCAACAAAAACTGAAGCTGGTAAACCCAACTAGTAGCAACTAGCAGGACTGTGTGGCTAAACCAACATGTATTTATATTCCGATTTAAAAATAGGAAAAAAAAGGCGAGAGACCCACGCAAATAACCGAGCAGCTATACACACAATCGCAACGCACGAGGGAGCTGCTGCTGCTGCTGCTGCTGCTGGTGATGTTGCTGCTGCTGCTGCAGATACAGATACAACCGAAAATGGACTTATAAAACTGTACGGTGGCAGCTTACGTGACAGGGGTCAGGAGACAGGGGCGCAAAAAGGGTGCAAAAGTCAAGGAAAATAAATGGTTTTTCAGCTTTTATTTACTTGAGAGACCGTCGGCGGAGGTGGACCCTTGGCGGCATGGGAATGGGAATGGCAAAGGGAATGCAGCCAAGGATGATGCGACGCCGGCAGTGGAATCAATGTAAAGGTCACAATTTATTCAATTGCCTTTTGCCAAGATATTTTTATGGCGTGTTCATGTGCCTGGCTGGACTCTCTCTCTCTCTTTGGCCAAGAAAGACCTAATCCCAAATCACAACGGAATTACAAACTGGTAATGGTTATGTAGCAGGAAGAGAAGCAGCAGTCAGGACTTTGAGCCCCCAAACCCCCGGCACATAATGGCCAATTGATAGCCAAAAGGCATTAACACGCCAAAGAAATTCCCCAGGCTAAAACAGAGATGTTGCCAAAAAAGCGAGCAAATTTCCAGCTAACACACACATTCACATTTTCCCCTGAAAAAGAGAGCCAGACCGAGAGGGAAAATATTAAGTTCAAATGTAGCAGAAATCCAAAATACGTGCCATGACATAGAAAACAGCACAACCAAAAAAAGAGGGGCAGGCGGCTAAGGGAGGGGATTCGGTTCGGTGCGGTGTGATGGGGACTATGGGACAACGTAAGCAATCCCCGGGCCACGCCTCCTTTTGAGCCACCCCTCTAAATGAAACTAACTCCCCTGTTTAGGTGCGGCATGCGTGCGTGAAGCGAAAATCACGTCCAATTCGATGCGTTGCTCCGAGAATTTATTGGGGAAAGGTCAGAATATTCATACATCGATATTTTCAGAGGCTCCCCACCTGATGCGAGTATAAGTATGGGTACATGGAGAGAAAACAAAAAAACCCTGTAAATCGAATCATCAACTTATTAATATTGGAAGCAAGCACGGGTAAAGATTCACGAGAAAAAATCAATACGTGGGATGTTCCTGGAAGCTGTCTACATTTTAAAGACAAGACGAAGAAGAGCTTGTAGAAGTTATGCTTACATAACTTTTGGGATGTTTCCTAGTATTTTGGTAATATTTAATTATGGATTTAAAGCAGGTTGCTTGGGATTTCTGTGACACGTTGATGTGTGCTTATGACAGCTTCACCAAGTGGCTTAATAATATTTGTGGAATTAAATTTCTCTGGGAACTATTTTAAATGGAATTAATTTACTAAATATAATAGGCTTGGGAATTTAAAGAGGTATTTTCTAGTATTTTAGAAGGAAAGGAGAGAGAGAGAGAGCAAAAAGAAGGGTAAAGACATGGTAATTAAGAGCATAATAACAAGCAGAGTAAAGAGGACTGAGAAGCAATGATATTGTGATCAAAATTACTGGTAAGGATAACGAGGATAACGATGTTATATTCTAAGTGATAGGTAAAGACGACTGGCAAGAACGACGAGTAAATACAACAAGGGAAAACATACCAAGTCTTAGAGACCAAGTAAAGCTTGTAGTATCATATTTTATTTTATAAAAATCATTTTATCATTTTTTATTTTATAAAAATCATACAATAAATAAAACCCTAATTTATGATTCTAGAAATAAAATCGTTCCTTCTGAATTTATATTCAATCTTTCTTGTTTCAGAAAACCATAAATCATTTATTTAATATACAAAATGCTTTAAAAAATATTATTTGAATTCCGTTCTACATTTCTCTCTCTGCATATTGAATGTGTGTTTGTGTTATTGAAAAATTCAATATGAAATGCTGGCAGCCATGTGGGAAGACTTAGACAAATGGCCACCCGTCTCGTAAGCGGATGAAAATGACTTACAATACGCACCGAGCGGACCTGAGCAACTTATAGCAGGTACCTGGCCATGACTGCAGGACTCCTAAAAGCGTTAAATATTTTACGATATGTGCAACTTGGCTTCCTCTGAACACACTTATGTAGCCTCCCCCTCTTTTGCGAGTGGCGTAGTTAATGGCTCAGAAACGTACGAACGAATGAAGTGCAACAACAACATCAAGTGGAAAGGGGTTTTTGGAGGGGTTTTTGGGGGGAAGGGAAAGCAACAACATAAACAGGAAACTAGGAGAAAAACAGCAAATAAATTTATGAAATTTTCATCAACATTTTTGACAACAACAGGCAAAATTCAAGACACAGCGGGCGGTCGGTCGGTGGGTGAAGAAAAAACATTTGTAAAATGGAATATAACAGGGAAATTGTTTAAATGCATGGAAAGTGCTCCTCAAGTGCGATAGGAAGCCAGGAAAGTGGAGCAAACATTTTTGAGGCACTTTGGAAAATATTTTTTGTTGGTTAAAGGAATTTTTATGGGAATTTGTTATTAAATAATAAAAATAATTCTGTTTTGCCTGATTAATTATCTCTGGTAAGAAAATTATGTGTTTTTTAAGGATCTTGTGGTATTCAAAGTTAAGTAAAATTGGTATTTTATAAATTTGTGACTAAACACAGTAGCTCTATTTATTTTTTATAATATTTCAAATAATGCCTTACCATAAATAAATAAAATGTTATAATAAAGTGTATGCTTTGAGTATTTCCACTATAATTAAAATAAATTCTCTGAAGCCTGTAAACTAGATAAATATTCCCCCTAAAATCTACAATAAATTCCCAGTAATGTTGCAAATCCTAGAAATGTTTTCAAACAACAATTTCCTTGAAAAATAAAAATGTTAAGAACCGATAGAATGTGCTTTGAGAGCTTCTAACCATGTGTACATTCCTGGGAATACCTTGATTGATTCATTTGAAATTAGATTCTCCTGGAAACGTAAGAGCCATTGAATGTTATCGGTGAAAAGCGTAATTTTTTTCCCTGTGCCAAGGAAGTTGGGGAAAAATCAAAGAACGAATGGGAGAAAAGCACACGCAATGCCAAAGTGAAAACAACAACGACAGTGGCTAATGAAATCTCTCAAGTGCAGGGAAATTGCTAATCGGATGTGAGTGTGTGTCTGTGTGTATGAGTGTGCGTGCGAGAAGTGTCGGAAATGGTGTTTTAGGGGAAAGAGACTGGGAAAGACTAAGCCAAAGTGAAATTACTGTGGCCAATTGCATGGAAAGTACGCACAGGATGCACCCGAAAGTTCGGCACAGTAGTTAGCAAGGGATTAAGCTCATCCAACACAATCAGATAATCCCAATTTCTTCGCTTCTCCCTTCCTTACTGCAGAGAAATTACAAATGAATTAAGCACTTAAACTTTTATGATAATTTCTCAATTTCATCCTCAGTCGAAGCGACTTCCTGCCTTTCGGTCGCCTTCGGATTTGAGGCTGTCTTCGACTTTGGATGATTTATGATCCACTTCCACATTTGCATAGATACATTTATCGATATTCGCAGGTAAGTAAACAAAGCCTGATGAGGGTGGCCCCAGGGCCCCCATCTTTCCGGACAGCCAAATATTTGCTTAGCTTGAAAAGGGGGGCGGTGGCGGCGGCAACTTGGGGATTGCCAAGTTAACATTAACGTTAACCGTATCGGGCTTCGGCATCGGGCATAATCCTGTTGGCTTTCCATATTGTTTTTGACAGCAGATCAATCGAGTGGAAAATGTTACGGCTGGCGGTTGCGGGGCCAATCCGTTTATCGGATATCGCGATTATATTTAGCCGATAATTGGCCCACAAGCGGCACCATAGAGCTTTGTCCTTCCCTCTCCCTTGAGAGATCCTGGATAACTTTATAATGTGCTCGAGCACAAGGTGAGATTGCATTAGGAGCTGTCAATGAATGGACCAAACTCGAGACAAAGGCAACCACAAAATTGCTGAGAGTTTTGCAAAGCAAAACAAAGGCACCAGCACCAGCAGCAGCAGCAGCCGCAGGGGAGGAGTGTAAGGAGTAAGGCGGTTTCTAGGGGTCTTCAACCAGCAGCATAGCCAAGCAGCCACTTGTGGAGAGGTGAGGGGAGACGAGGTGAACCGACGGTGAGGGGAATGCAGGTGGAATGGCAAGCAATGTCAGTTTGTCCCTACAATTGGCCCAAAGCGTTTGCTATTGTGTAGATCCTCTTGCTTTCCCCCTTATCCTCCAGCACTCCTGGGTAGCTGCTCCTTTCTCTGCTTTTCTCTGGCCATGTTAACCTGTCCCGGTGTCCCCATTACCCTGGGAGAAAACTTACAGGGGAAGAAATAAGGGAATGTGATAGATTTTAATGTGTAGATAAGATATCTTGGCCAGTTTTTTAGAGGGAAAATAATAGATATTGGTTTTTTATTTTAATTTATTAAAAGTGAGGTTTGGGAGGATATTGATGGCTTCTGTCAGAATCTAGACTAGGTTTTGGTTGATAACCTTTAAAAATCAATAGGGAATCCTTAAAAAAATACAAGCAAAAATATTAAGGGACTAAATAAGATTATCCTTACTAAAAACTCCCCTGAAACCTTTAGATATCAACCAAGTTCTCAGTTATTTCTTCAATTTTCACCATTTTCTTTCAGTGTTTAAGCTAGAGAAAGCGAGAGCGAGAGACTTTTCGGATTGAAACGATAAACAGGCTGACAATGCCAGCTGGAGAAGCTCCTTGTGAAGCTGCTGCTGCTGCTGCTGCTTATGACTGTGTGTGGAATCCCATAGAAAATACTCGATGCTCTCTCTATATATATACCGAAAAATCGTCGTTTATTCTCTGGCCACCTCTCTGCCTTCCCCATATTAGCACAAAGCTAAAATTTATCCCCCTTCAGCCCACACTTCACCCCTTTTTTTGGCCAGCGGCGTTGCTCACTCTACGGTGGCACGTTTTTATGACTTAATGCTAACAAACGCATCCACGTGCCAAAATAATCGTTCGACTCTTTCTGTTGACTCGGCTCATTGTGCTCGGGCTTTAGACCAATTTTGTTGCCAATACGTTTTAGCCATGTTTGTACAAAACGCAAACGGATTTGCCAATGTTTATGCCATGGATTATTGCGGCATGCGTAAGCCTGTGTCTACGTGTATTGGCCACCCATTTAGCCGCCCCCACAGGGCCAGCTATCCGATTTTCCGGTATGTCTGCATGGGTGTGTGTGTGTGTGCGGGAAATCCGTGTGGCCAGAAAAGTGGCCAAGAACATAAAGCCCCGAAACCGGAGGACTATGGCCAGGTGCCTGGACCGATAATAATAATAATAATAGGCCAAAACACGGCAGCGGCAGCGGCTAAAAAGCCATCAAGAAATTTATGTGCGAATAAAGGGTTTGGGGTCGGTGTCAGTGTCAGAGTTTGGATCTTTAAAGTCTAAACCATTTCGTCAGCTGCCAGATTTGATGCTGATGTGAAGGGTCTTCCGTTGGCAGCATCCTTTCTTCCTTTCTTCCCTCTCAGCTGTGCTGCCAATTAGCGAGCAATGGCAAATTGTCTTACAGAGACATCGAGCTTGTGCTCGTCCTCGAGCTTCAACTGGAGCAGCCAGTCGTAGTCGCAGTCACAGTCGTAGTTATAATACGACATTACAATAAAAAGTGCGCTTGTTGTAAGCTGACATGCAACATTGCAGCAATTTTCAGGAACTGTAGCACTGCCGCTGCCGCTGCTGCTGCTGCTGCAGACGATGACGACTGCGATGACGAATGGGAGCGGAAAAGCTGAGAACCCGAGACGCAGCGGGAAATCGCAGGGAATATAGTAGCAGCGGGTTTCGGGTAGAAAACTCAACAAGGAGATTGAGTGGAATGCTGGAAATAACGAAGGTTGCCGCTTAAAGCTTTGACAGCTGCTACTCTCCGCTCCTCTCCTCTCATCTCTCGTTGTGGAGCAATTGAATTTTTGCAGCTGCCAGGCGACTTAACCCTCTAATGCCGAAGCAAACAGGATTAGATGCAATGCCAGTTGATTGCCCATTCGAATACAATCAAGATTGGGTTAATTATTCAAGAGCTGCAAGTTGCAAGCTGCGAATGCATTCAGAGGAAGAGAGAGAGAGGGAGAGGAGGACACGCACTCGAGCATGCATTCCGCCTGCCGAATTCCGGTTGAATATGCAAGTGCACGTGGCGCAATCAAGGCAAGACAATACCAACTTGGAGTCGGGGATTCCCCCCCCCACCATTGCTGCTGCCTCAGTCGATTAATTCAACTAGTTTTTACGCACACATACAAGGAACTCTCCCCTGTTAGCCTCCGTTCTCAGTTTCTTTGCATGTTTTCTGCTTCCAGAATTGCCTGAAAATTCCTAAAAAGTGGTGCTTGAATATTTGTTAGATTTTTTCTCCTTTTTCTCTCTGTTTTTTCTAAATACAATACCTCAAATGCCATTACATTTCTTTGAAATTTAAATTGTTTCAAAGCAGTGATTGGGATCGAAAATTAATTGTTTGCTTGGGAAAATTAAATGAAAACTATGCGTTCTTTAGTTCTTACAAAATATTTAAAAGTTTCTTAATATTGAAAACATATTTCCATTATAAAAATAGGTTTTCTTGGTAATAAACCAACTTTTATCTGAACCCTGCTGTGTGCAAAAGGCATCTCCATTTAATTAACTAAACCCTCGAGCCAATATCCTTTTGTGCAGCACAAAAAGAAAACCCAGCATTCCCAGTTTCCCATTTGTAAGCCAGATAGAGAAATCACATTTAAATACTGGAAATAAATAAAGCGAAAAAATAGTAAAAACACAAAAGCCAGAAATATACATAGATGGATTCTGATGAATCTGTACAATTTTGCATGTTCACTACGACTTTATGTAGAATGTGCAACCAATCAAATTTGCTTCCATCGGGGAAAAATCAGGTAAAATCGTTGAACATACATATTGAGCCTATATTGTATATGTATTTGTAAATTGGCAGTGGTGTGCACAACTAATATTTACCGTATACGTTTCACTTAAATATTTACAGGCTTATTTGCATTGCTTAAATTGTTCATTTATTTTGTGCCTTATTATAATTATATTAATGATGTTGAACTCTGTTTGAAATCAAATAAAATTGGAATTTTCTACCCACTTTCATGCTGATTGAGCGCTGACCGCATTAAAAGGAAAGTTCTAGTAGTTCAAAGGGAAGTTGTAACCCAGTTTTAATGCTTTTTTTATGGCTTACTTAATTTCAGGCCTTATAAAAGTATACATAAATGTATATTATAGGTTTTTATTTGTAAAATAAAATAATCAAAGAACAACTAAAGGTTCTTAAGACCTTACTTTGCTCTCTAAGTTTCTAATCTTAAAAATCGAATAAATACAATACTAAACTTTTAGAGCCTGCCTTCGCCAAGCATCACTCAATGTTGTCCGGCATAAATGAGGATAATATTTTCTTTTTTTTTTCGTTTTTGGTGGCCATCAACTCTGTTTTGATGGTCTTTTCATGACGCCATCCAAGAGCGACTGGAGTCATAACCGGCAACAATTTCCAGGTTCCATTTCAATAAACGGGGAAATCAAAAAGCACTATATCCCAGCCGAAATTTAGCTCAGAGTCTGTGTGAGTGTGTGTGTGTACGTGTAAGGATGGTATGTAGTTCCCCTTGGTGACTTTCGGTTCGGCTTCAGTTCATTTTGCTGCCACATAGTTCATTTCCTGATGAGCGTGTAAAAAGCCGAATATTACCTGCGGGCAGGCGCTTTGCTATGCCAAAGGTTCTGTGTGTGTGTGTGTGTGGGGCATTATCACAGTTATTCCATTAGGGAACGAACGTAGTAAGTGGGAGGTGTCGTCGTTAATGGGTTAACTGGCAGCCCGAATCGCTTCATTTCATTCGACACATAAGGCAGTTCCTGCTTCCCAGTGCATCCCAGCCAGAGTTGGGTGGGTGAATCGTTACCCCGGAGGCAGGATCTGGGCTAGGCATGTGTGGTGTGGTGTCTCTAGAAGAGCTGTGGCTAGTGGGTAATGTGTTTGTGCCTGTGTCTGTGTATGGGGGAGTGGCTGCCTTTTGGTAAATGGCCTGCCGTATGCTCATTTGTATTGGCTACAAATACAATTTGATAGTCCTGATGCTACCAGGTCCTGGCCCAGCTCATGCTTCTACTACTGCTGCTGCTCCTGCTTTTTCCTACTCTCCTATGGCTGCAGGCGCACACAGAAAAAATTCCCAGCCTCCTTTTACCTGCAGTTCGTGCAGCTTGAAAGCCAGCCAACAATGAAATTGCTCGGTTCAAGGAGGTGGAAGCAATTGAACCTTCAATTTAGAAGGACTTAAGACGGTGTACTCGAAGATTCTATTAATTTGTGAACGATTAAATTGGTTTGCCCAAAGCTTAGTGCTTAAATAGGTTTAATTTATAAGCAGAAATTGAACAGAGCTTCAATTTAAGCAGGAAAATTAAGATATTGAATGATTTTGTTAACAAGGGTTATATAAATCTTTTAGCTGCCCATAAATAACCCTACAAAATCTATAAAATGTTCTTGAAAAAGTCGTGAACAAGCCAAACACTAATTCGTACAATTTGGTTGAAAAAGTAAAATCGATTGTTGGAGAGCCAAAGAATCAAAATCGAAATCAGATTATTTCTGGGTATTTTATCTTTCGCTTTCGCTTTAACTTTTCTTTGCCTTTGCTGGCTTGCTGAACGTAAGATTTGTTTTCTTTTTAAATTACATCTTTGGCATTGATTTGGGCTTTTGAAAAGTATTTTATTTCACAAGTGGATGGCTATAAATTTCTATCGAATTCAATTGTCTGCCGCCTGTTTTTCTTCCTGTGCGCAGCAACACAAACACACTCTCAGGCAGTGTACGTGTGCAGAAAACAGTTAACCAAGGCAAAGGGGAGGTCTGAACGGAATGGCAGGGCGGTCCACACAAATTGCGCACCACCGACGACGAATCTGCACCGTTCCAGCGATGGTACACCTAGGCGTATGCGTTATAATAATACGTATACGTATGCACATAACGATGGCCAGAAACAGAAGCAGAAACAGAAGCAAAGGCAGAAACAGAAGCAGAAACAGAAACAGAGACAGAAGGAGGAGCAAAGCAGATGGCAAGGAAGGAGCAGGCTCTGAAGAAGGACACAAGAGGAAGTAGAAGGGTTGCGGGGCAAGATAAAAAGTTGAAAATAAATTTTTATTGTTATGGGGCACACACACACACACCGGAGCTCTTCTTGTACGTACGTCCTTGTATCTGTTTGCGTGTTTGCGACACTCATTTTCTGCAGATGTCTTTTATGTGTGTGCGTGCCGCTGCCCCGGCAGATCCTTCCTTGCCCGTATCCATTTTCCACCTCCCTTCCGCTGTGGCTTGCAAAATCCAATGAGAACATGTGTACTTAACATAAATCGCTCACTCATTGAAAACAGTTGCATAAATACCGAACCAAACGGGCAAAGGGAGGAGGGAGGAGGCCAAAAGCGAGTGTGAAAAGCGGTGGAAAAGCGGTGGTGGGAAAAGCGGGTGGTAAAAGCTCGGCTTGGGGGGGAAACCCCAGAAGAAACCAGAAACAGAAACTGAAACCGAATCAGCAACCGAATCAGCTGAAGTTGCAACTGCAATGCAAAACATTTATCGATTTGCAGCCACACACAGCGAAACTATCTATGCACACCGCCTTTCCCCAACCCTCACCTCCCCTTTCCATCCATTGAATTTCCCATTTTCCCCGGGACAGGAACTCGCACTCGTTCAGCCGCCGCCGCTGCCGCCCCACGTGTGCAGAAAGTTTTGCCAACAGTTTTAATTTCCCATAATTACACAATTACAAAGCGCAAAGTTTTCAGCACACGCCACGCCTCTCCTGCCCGCCCCCCAGAACACGAAGGCCTCCCCACACCCCACACAATGCCAACTGCGCGTCATGGAAATGAGCAGTCAAAAAAGGCATAAAAAAAGGTATAACACAAAAAAAAAAGTAAGAACAAAGAAAAAATGAAGGAAAGCGGAAAACTAAAAAACAGCGGAAAACGGAAGGCGGATTTATTTCCCATGCAAAATCGAAGCTTTAATGCCCTGAAAGCAGTCGAGGATTAATCACTTGTCCGGCAATTAGTGAATCTACATAGAAGATTGTGTCGTCCTGGCGGTACCTGGAAAATAAATCAGGCGCAACAAGGCGACGTTGATGACCCCCATTGATATGTATATATATGTCGTATAATAAAGTGCTTTTATAGTGATTTTATAGTGATTTTTTAATCAAGTCATGCCATCTTAGATGTCACTGGTAGTGCAGATATATGGATCATAATTATAGTTGGGTAATATTTAGCATAGAGCAGGTGTATAATTTAAAAGATATATGTTTATAAGGAATTTCTTCTCGTATAAATATAGATAAGTTTCTTATTCATCTATTAAAGTAATAAACTCATTATAAATACATTTATTTTGTTAAATACAATATATAATATATAATATTATAAAATATATTTTTACCATACTATATTTTGATGTAAACATGAAATCTATCATATTCAGAGCTCTCATATGAATTTATCAATTAAAAAACAAATTAATTGATTAAAAAACTATAAGAAAATGCTAAATAACAAATATAAACATACTTTTATATATGAAATTAAAAATTTAAGGAAATTACAATTATATATTTAAGTTTTGACTTAGCTTAGACATAATTTTGAATATATTTATAATAAACTAAGTTTGTTTAAGAATCCTTGGATAATTAATCTTTCTTTATTCTAAATATCATTGTGATTTCAATACTCTTTATAAAATATTATTATTAAGAGTATGCTAACGTTATTATTTGAATTATGCCTTCATCCACTTGTTTTATTCACAATTAAGCTTGAAAAATGGCCTTGTACTCTGTCATTAATGCTTTTAACCGAAAACAATAAACATATTTATTTTTTGATTAAAAAAACTACCAATTATTTAATTAAACTAATTAGTACATGTAAAAGTTAACAGAAAATAGCTGATAAAAAGTAGTATTTTATGTATAATATAAATATTTAATTAAATGAAAACTATAAAGTTTAACCAGTTTGTGGGCAAGCGTTAACATTGTGTTAGGAATTAAGTAGAGATTTTGAGGAACCCTTCCTATCATCGTAGTTCTAATCAAATGAAATCCTCTGTAATCCCCCGATCCGATCTCTATTCCTTGATCCTCTTGGCAGGGTATTATTCGTGTAGCCCAACAACAGGCGAAATGAGCAGGCAAAAGTTTTGTGCATTGCTCATTCCCTCTCTCACTGACACACTCACACATCGGCGGCAGCAATTCAGCACACATGGATAGTCAGGGGGCGATTGGGGGGTGGTGGAACGGAAGACGGAGGAGCGGAAAAGTGGACGGACACGTAGGCAAAAGTATTTATTGAAAACTGTTACCGTTAGCAGCCAACCTGGCCACTTCCCGCTTCCCGTTGCCTCATCCGCGATGCCTTTCACACTTTGTGTTCGTTCGAACGGGGTTTGAGTGTGTGTGTGTTCGCTTGCTTATCGCTGACGTTGCTCCACACACACACACGCACACTACAACACGCTGAAGTGGTCATGTGTGAGTGCATGCATGGCAGTGGGCGTGGCAGGAGATGGGCGGAGTCCTAAGGGATGGAGATGGAGATACGCTGCCAAATGACAATGCGACAATGCTGCCCGCCAGCGAAGCGCACTTGGAAAAATGCTATAAAAAATCACCATTACCCGAGGAAAATCGAGAAAAGCAATAGGAAAAGCTGTGATTTCTTTTTAGCTAAATATAGGGGATTTTTTCTCTATCAGTTGTACTATGTGTATAGCTTAAATGTAGTGATTTTTTAAAGGTAATCTAAGCTACTTTTGGTATGTTTAATTAAGCGCTTTAAAAATTAATTATTATTACTGGCAATTGGTTCAAGGATATATGCAGAAATTTATATGCTACTCTAATCCTTAAAATCTGTTGATATTCATTTAAATTCTCTAATAAAGCAGGTGAATTCCCGAACAAAGAACTTAATGCTGACCATATGCTAAATATTATTTAATTTCTGATTTATTTAATGCTGCAATGCTTCATAATTAATAAGCAGTTGAAAATGGAATTTAAAATACTCTAATTTCTTTTTTCTTTTGGAATCATTTTAAAATCTAATTAAAATTTAATTAAATAATTTCCCAAACCTTAAGCACTATGAATTAATTTCTAGATCCTTCTCAAAGATACCTTTTTATATTTTATGTATTAATAAGAAAGGAACCCCATTAAGTCAAAATTCATGCGCTCTGCCGGGGTAAAAGTATATAAAATTGATTTAAATTATATTTTATATATTATTTTATATCTAAAATTTATTTTCTTTATATTTTATGTATTATTTTATATCTAAAATTGATTTAAATTATATTTTATATATATTTCATATTATATCATTTACTTTTCGCACAGTGCACCTGCGGCGCCGACTGTTGACAGTGGCTTTTGTTGGGGATTTTAAAATCAATTGTAAATGCAAGTTATACGCGCATATCCTTTAAATCAGGCAGCTGTCCTGTCGCTGTCTCTGCCGCTGTCCCTATAGCTCTCACCATCCTCACCGAACTCCCCGCTGGATGGCCAGTGGTATGTACATATAATATATGTCCTTGTCTGCTGGATGCATAATCCCTGGCACTATTTAATTTTCAATTGAAAGGCCAGCAATTTATGGCTCTTCTTGGAAACTTCTCTCCCTCTCTCCGTCTCTCCGGCTTCGGGTAGACAATCAAAAATTGTGTGCCAGCGGCTTACAAGTTTCTCGTGTCATAATTTATGCCATGCCAATAAAATAGACGCCTCGGCAGTGGCCATCAATTTCTCAGCTCTCTCTAGCCCCCAAAAATTTCAATTCGATGTGCGTAGATCCTCGCAGGCTTTTCATGCGGCATGAAGAATGGGCCTTGGGGTGGGAGGCACTAGCCGGAGGCAGAAGCAGAAGCAGAAGCACAAGCAGGAGCCTGTGCATGAGCTGGAGCAGGAGGAGGAGCAGGAGCAGGGCCAGGAGCTGGAGCGCCGGTTCAGTAAGAGATGTGGCAGGCCAACCAGGGCCATGCCACGTTAATTATGCATGGGGTTAGCTGCCAGAGAGCTCGGGCCAAAGTAGGCCACATGGTTACGAAAGGGGGGCAGGGCTCTGACTCTGGCTCTGAATGCTGCCTCCGAGTGGGGCGGTGTTGCTGCTGGTGCTGGTGGTGCTGCGAATTGGGGGGTGGCTGCCTCTCAGTGACGGGGCATGGGTTATGTATGTGCGGCATGCAGCGAACTTTTAATCCGCTTTAACTAAAAACATTTAAATTTGCCCGGGCACAAGCCATCCGAAACCCACTTCACCCACCGAATGCCACAGCCACCCCGCCACTCAGCCACTCGCCAACCGAAAAAATAGGAAAATAAATAGAAAAAATATATTAAGCTTATACTCTGCCGCAGGGAAAAGTAGCTGCAGCTGGACAAGGATTGAAAGTGTTGCGAAGAGCAACGAAGATTAATGCGGAGATGATCTGCAGGCGTTCGAAGGGTGGTATTTACAAAGGAGGAAAAATTTATGCAAACCAAGTGGGGTTTTTTAAACTATGAAATAATATTTAAGGAGCTGTTCTTGACACTGAGATTATTTTTAAACTTGACTGAAAGTAGATTTTAAAGTGAAAAATAAAGTCATAAAAAGTATATATCGCTTACATATTTTCTAAAATAAATAAAGAGCATTTAAAAATGGTTTTCTGTGAAAGAATTTCACCCACAAATTCTGCTTTATGGTAGCTAGTATTTTACAAAATTAATTAATCAAAATTCAGCTTTTAGCGGGAGGTGTAAAAAACTCCTCCTGGTGGTTGCTAAGAACAAATTGAGTATTTGCCGGGGTTGAGAATTATTATGCAATTTTTCTGGAAATGTTTAAGAGTAAAACGTATATAATAAGTTAACCAACTGAGAACTGAACAATTTTATATCGAAAAAGTGCCACAACCGTTTCATGATTAATCACATCTCTTAAAAAAATCAAACTGCATTTGACTCCTGACTGAAATGATATTAAAATCATGGAAATTCCTCATGGAGTTTCATTTGGTTGATTCTGCACTCGGTTTTTCGTTTCGATTTTCCAAATCAAATCGATTTTGCGGCTACTGAGATCTGACGAATATTTGATTTGCCAACTTATTTACCTTTTCTTTTTTTTATTTTTGGTCAACTATTCGATGGCAGTTGGAGCGGTAAAGCGAACTCAATTAAAAACGGATTGAATGCCGAATATCTGAATATCTGTGAAATATTTAATATGGAAATGCTTTTAATCCCCAGCCGAAGGATGGATGGCGCGCGGCAAGACAAATGCTGTTGGGATAGGCATTCGAAATATTTTATTGATTTGTTAATATATATTTTGTGATTTCATTTGGCCTTTTGTTCTGGCACACACACACACACACAGAGCAGCTCAACAGATGTATGGGAAATTCTTGTTCAATAAGGAATTTGGACGATTTGTTTGCCCTGTCTCCCTGTCAGTCGCTATCTGCGCTCTGTTTCTGTTTCCCAGTGAATGTGTAGTTCGGTTTTCCGCAAATTCATTTCATTTTCTTAGCTTTTTTCCTGTCGGGAGTGAGTGATTTTTTCGGAAAATCGGAACGAAGAGTGGGTGTGTGGTGGCTGTGGCTTTTTTTGCTCTCCTAATGAAGGACGCGCTTTCAAAGCCGCAGGCAATGGGGAGGGGTTTTTCGTTGGGCTGTGCTGGGTGCTAATCACAACTTGCAGCTAAGCAGCTTACAGAACTTGTTTTCCACTGTAATTTTTGGCACTTCTCGTGGCCGAATGGCCGAAGTTGGTGGCCAGGAACAGCTGCGAAGCATTTAAGGAAATTTCTTTTACTAAAGCTGAAGTGGCAGCTTCAGTGGAGCTTCTCGGTATCTGCTCTCTTCCTCTCTCTCGGGTGTCAAGTTGTTCTTGGACAACAGATTACAATAAACAATTTTTCATGGCAGCAACTGCAGCAGCAGCAGCAGCATCGGCAGCAACAACATCGACATCGACAGCAGCAACACTGACACGAACATGAACAGCAAAATCCTGGAAGAGAGCCACAGGACAACCGCAGGACCGCAGGACGAAGAGGAGCCCATAACTTAAATTTTGACAAATGTATGTGACACTTACAATTAGTATAAATTGACTGGCGTGTTGAGTGGCCCACACACATATCCACACACAATGACACCCTGACACACGCACATACAATATATGTACAATCTCATACACCTCCGCCGCCGCCGCCAAGCCCATCCTGCAACCAGGAACCAACCAGAGCCGCCGCCCCATTGCCATTGTCATACTATGAGGATTCGTGCTGGGGAACCGCACAATAGAGCGAGCGGAGAGCGACAACAATGTCACGGCATCTGCTATTGTCAGTCCACAATACGCCGATTTGCATTACTAGCTACGGAGGGAGATGAAGGAGTTCTAATAGTTTGAGATTAAAGGGGATTATAACTAAAAATTCAGGAGGATTTAAATAATTCAAGTAAAAAAATAGGTCACAGATATATTATACTTTTTTCTAAAATTTCCTGGTTTTTCTACTACTTCGGTTAGGTGTTATTTGTATTCTTAGACAGAGAGAGACTGTTAAGATCGTCTTTATAGTTGAAATATTTTAAATAAAATGTTTCCACCGACTTATAATAAGCTTTGATATTTAAGTAGATTTTTCTATAAAACCTACGTTAATCTATAAAAAAAATTGAGTTTAGTTTTTAAAAAATGATAAATAATAGTAGGAAAACTAATTGGAAGTAGCAGAAAATATATAAAGGTAAGAATTCTATTTTTAAAGCAAAGCTAGGTATATGAATAAATATTCAAGCATTGCTATAAAGGTGCAAATAAACTATATTTATTTTTTATATCATAAGAAAAAGAGATACACTTCTTTAGGACTTTTAGTAATTTAATGAACATTCTGTTCATATAAAACTATAAATACAAGTACCTTAAAATTGTATTTTCCATTTAAATTTTCCTCTCCAACCAAAAATTTCAAAAATTCCCAATTATTATGAACAACACTAACCCCCATTTATTTTTAAAAACAAAAGCCCTGAAACCCCGTTAAAATATACCTAAAATAGAATATTGAAAGTAATCCTAGAGCTGCCTCCTCATGAGTAATAATAAATTTATTTGCCAACTCTCTCTCGTTCGCCTAGTGAACTGAACTTCCATCAATTTATGCCAATTTCAGCGTGTGCGCACGACTAAACCGTTTAAAAATTGATGCAAATTAAATTCACTATTTTGTGAAATGGCGGTGGAAAGTTTCGTTTTTGCTAAAAACGGAAACAACAAACAATGTGGCAGAGGCAGAGCCGAAGCCGGACAAAACAAAAAACCACGTGGAAATTGGGAAAATTTAGTTTGTGGTCATCCGGCCACGCATCAAGTATTCATGGGGACCACCTTTGTTGCGATTCCATAGATCGCCCCTCGGAGGCCTCATCTTGTTGTTGTTGTTGTTGTTGTGTGGGTGTAATGGCGTGCACGTGTATAAAGCGTGTGTGTGTGTACGTATTTACTCCATATACAAATATATCATCCAAGTTTAAACTGCCGCATAGGCTAAGGGCAATTGCTTTTGACAGTTATGCACAAATTTATGAGACAAAGTGCTGAGAATGGCGGCTCATGGATGTGGGGGAGTTGGGACTTCCCCTCATACTAAGGACTTTGGGAGAGAGGCAGGGCGGGGATGGTTAACTGGAGCGTGGTTATTTCGGTGGTTTCGGTGGGCACATATTCAGCATAACATATGCCGGGGCGCTAACTTTAATTGAGTGAATCGCACACACACTTAACCTCCTTTCCAAGGAATCCACACGAAATCTAAGAGGACACGCACACCCGTACATCCGCACGCAACGCAAACACACACAGGACATCTCGAGGTGAGGTATCAGAAATTACTTACAATTCAAAACAAACTTTTTGGCGCACAGCAACCTAAATTTGTAAGTCAACAATGGGCGAGAAGCAATCAGAGGGCAGAGTGGCCTAAGCGTTAGCCCGAAATCCGCAAATGTCGCAGAGAAAAACTTGCAGGGCAACGAAAGGAAAAGGGAATAGAGGGGGGTACGAAGAGGCCAGGGCAACTCAGACTGGAAAAGTGAAGAAAAATTGTGGAAAACTTTTGCTGATTTCGCCCAGTGCGCTTCATTTATTTCAACGATTTGTTGCCAGACCAGAAGCAGAAGTACACGGTGAGAAAATGGGATTTAGGGATGTAAATCAGAAAGGAAAATTAAGAATCTTTATGTCAACATGTAGAAAATAGCATAAAATTTGATTTATAATATTTAGAGATCGAAAAATGTGGCAATTAATGTTAAATTATAAAAGTTTCTTTAAATAATCTTCAAATTGTATTCGTAATTATTTAAAATAATCAAAATAATATTATTAAAACATGATATTGCAATTTTATTAATCTAATCTAATCTAATTAATTAATTAATAATTATATATTCACAAATTCTAGGGCTTTTCTTTAAAGCTTTTACTCTTCGTTAGGTTTTTTATTATTTATTTATTCATAAACATACAAAAAAATAAGGAAAGTCATGACAAACCTCTCTTGACACGCTCTATTCTTATAAATACTTTATTATCTTTCTTTTTCCACCTACACTAAAACTAAATAAATAATACTAAAACTATAAACCTTCAAGCCATAATTTTTACCTTTCAAAGTACATAATTCAATTTAAAAATATATTAGCTTACTTCCAACGACCTTTCCTCGAAGTGCAGAGCCCGAAGCAGAAGCAGAACAAGGATTGTGTCCAAAGAGCAGCTGTTTTACTTCTTGATGGGTCCGCAGAACTCCCCAGGAATCCCCCGGATGCCCCCTCAGATCCCCCGCTGACTTTATCGCTTGAGTAAGTTGCCGCTGCCTTCCGTTTTATAATATTATAACGTGCGTTGTTTGTGCTTGAACAATTTTTCGGCGTTACCTTCGCCTCGGCTCTTATTGGAAAATTGCAAGTTGTCGTTGGGTCGCAGCAGCAGCAGCAGCAGCGGCAGCAACATCAGAAGCAGCCGGAGCAGCAGCAGCAACAACAACAATGGACCTGAGATGGGTGGCAAAGTTTTCCAAGGGGACAGCTCCAGTTTGTGGCTCGAGTTAGGGGCCGGAGTTTAGTGTGCGCATAGGTAAATACCTTGCAGATTCTTATTTGAGTTGCCAGTTTGAGTTGTGTTTCAAGTTTGAACAAACTGTGTGTGTGAGGGGTTGAGAGAGAGAGAGAAAGGGTGTGTGTTTGGCCGTGTTTGAGCCGGTTTTCAAAGAGCATTTGAGGCCAGGCAGTCAGCCATCCCATTCAGGCAGTTCTCCCCTTTATCGGCGGAACTATCTGCCAACAAAAGCTAAAATGCCGGCCATTTCGCAGTGCTAACAAAAAGCGCACAATTGTTGGGTTTATCTTTGCGGCCATCGGCAAAGACACTTGCTTTTTATTTCGTTTCGCATTAATTGCCAACTTTAATCGCCGTTCTAGCGGAGGACAAGCAGCTGCGGCTATTTTTAGTACAAGCCATTGGCCAGAACGAGTTGCGAAATTATTCATGGCCCAAACCCAAACGAAATTATATAAAGGAAATTTCATGAAAGTTTGGGAATAACATGTACTTAAAGTTTAATATTTTATAGCTGGCTAATTGTAGCCTTGACTATATATCACTCTTAATTTACTGCTTCAATTGATGCTTAAGAGTGAAAATGGAACTTTGCAACAAAGAATTGGTATTGATTTAAAAGGTTCATTTATTTTTTATCTGGTTTCCGCTCTGGATATTTAAGGACCTCAGCAAAAAGTGGTCCCTAAGCGAGCTTAAGTTGCGATTTGGTACCACACATAATTTTTTATTAGATTTTAAAGTTGGCTAAATATTTAAGCTTCAGCTTTTGTAGCTTTAATCCGGATTGGTAGATTGAGAAGCTGTCACAGATTTGTTTTTAAAGTCAAGCCCTAGTTTTTATGGTTTACAGTCAATTTCCTCTCCTCCTCTTTTTGTTTGGAATAATATTCGATGTTTTTACTCAATTATAAATAGAAATTAAATTGAAAAATATGACAAAAAAAAAATCAATTATAAAAACATGCATAAAACCACACAAACAATATTAATAAATCATGAAAACATTAGAGTTACTAGGCCGCTTTTTAGGGCCATTTTGATGGAAATTGAATATGTTGAGTAAGGGGTTTTGCATAAATTTAGTAGCAGACATTTATATTGAATTGATTTTTGATTAAATTTACACAGATTGGGTCTTTGAAAATGATTTATAAATTGTTTAAAAAGACAGAAATTATCTTTTGTTCTTGTGAATTGTTTAGATATTTAATTTGTAAGAATGCAATGGAGTAAAATTTATTTTAATTGAACTAAAAATGTAAACTGAACTGAATTTTATTATTTTCCTTTGGAAATGTACAAGGTTCATGCCCAGCAGCCATTAAAGTGTTAATCGCGGCTGAGCGGTCCAGCAAAGTGGTGCAATTTTCGGTGGTTTTCGGTCGGTTCATTCCCCCCACTTTTGTTGGTCCATTTTGCGGTTGGTTCACAGAGTTCATTCACTTGCCTCACCTTCGTGCTGCGGGACACAAAAAAGCAGGACAAATGCATGCATAGGCTGTGTGCAGCATTTTCGTTTACGCTGCTCCTAATTTTAAAGTATCCTTCAAGTGCTAGCCTCCTGGTCCTAGTCCTGCTCTCTACGTCCTTTCGCGCTAATGCTGTTGTTGTTGTTTCGGTTATTGTTGCTGCTGTTGCTGCTGTTGCTGCTGCTGATGTTGTTGCTGCTGCTGTTGCTGCTGCTGCTGATGTTGCTGTTTTTGCTCTATGTCTGTGCTTTGCTGCTTTGCGCCGCTTGCGTGTATTCTATATGCTGTGTGTATGTGTGTGTGTGTGTGCGGCAAACATTTGCAAAAAGCGACACACGCTGCAAAACTGCACAATGAAGCTTCCCCCCTGAAGCTGTCCCCTCACAGTGTGTGTGTGTGTGTGCCTTCATCATTCCTGGCCTGGCCCATCCCTGCCTGCGCACATTGTTGCTGCTGCTCCTTGTTGCTTAACAAAAAGCATTAACACAATGCAGGCGCAGCATGACGGGGCCACGTTTCGGGGCCACATCCACATTCGCATCCACATCCACTTCCACTTGCACTAGCACATCCACATCCTCTCATCCACATCCACATTCACATCCCCATTCTGTAACAGTTGGGAGTGAAATCAGGAGCTAGTGGCCAGAAGTGGAAAAAGGAGCTGGAGCAGGAGTTGGAGTTACAGGCCAGAGCGGGCGCTGGAGCGGCAGCGAGTGGATCCTCCGCGGGTCGTGTTATGTACCGACATTGTCGTACATAGAGAATACGACACTAGCAGCGAACACAAGTAAGGAAAGGCAAAGTTCAGAGCCTCGAATTTGAGGTACCTGTTGCGAAAGCCATCTTACTTCAGGGGGTTTTTGGGGGAGTAATTTTAATAGATTATTTAAAGTAATACAGTTGCAGCTCACATAAAGTCTTCCCTTAAGGTTTATATAATTATTCTAATTTAATATTTAATTAACAACCAGATAAATCCCTCTAATAACTAACTCCTTAAGGCTTTTATAACTTTAAAAAAAAAACATCAATATATCGCCTAACCTAACCCAACTTCTAATAGGTATTCCTAGAGCTCAGGACGGGTGTCAGGGGGCCGAGTGAGAGTGCAGCTGTTGCCGGCGGCGTTGCGTGGGACTTCCGCTGAAATGTAACCACAGCACAAGAGCCGAACAAGAGCTTGGGGGCCCGGGGAGTGCAGGATGAGAGGGAGCGGCAGCCGTAACGCCGGAGATATAAGCAGACCCAGCGGGACGGACTGGGATGAATTTGCAAGTGCACCGAAAAAAGAAAAGTGCAAAGTTTTGGGCCCTCATAATAGCCCTAAAGACTCTCCCAGGACAGTCTGTCTGTTGTCCTAACCATGAAGGCTTATGCACGAAGTAATAAATTATGGCAGAACCAAATATTTACTTTTGTTATATTGGGAAAATCTACTCACAGTTTTCACATAAATATAGGAAACATAATTGTAAACAAGAAAGGTTTGGCTTTAAGAAAATCAAACAATAAATGTAGCCAAAGCTTAATCTTTAATTTTCTTCAAGAAAATCTAAACTCCAATATTAAATTTCCTGCCAAAAGCCAAGTTTAAGTGTTCAAATAATCAATTAAACTGGCAATCGTTGTTGGGCGCGCAGTGGCCTTCCATAAACCAACCGCAATTGAAACATTTTGAGATTGGAAAATGGCATTCACGATAGAAATTCTTTGGCCCGAAAAGGACAGTCAATGTTTTAATTAAACATGAGCAAGCGCTCGCCAAACCGAAATAATATTAATTTCCGACACTTGAGGACAGCAACTGAATGGCACTTGGTTCTATTGAAGTTGGGTTTTTGTCTTTCTCGGTGTATTTTGATGACAGCCCTGCAATGGGGCCGAGTGGGTGGCTCAGCCCGTTGCAGGGGGTAATTGCTAAGCAATTACCTTCTTGCCAAGATTAATGGTCATGGAAGCAACTTGAAAATGCTGCCGCAATGCTAACAATGAGCCCAACACATGACAAGCTGGGGGAAGCTCGGATTCCGGTCTGGAATTCGGTTGCCGCTTCGGCTTTACCTTTTTAGCCCTTCTTGTTTTCCTTTTTTTTTGCTTTTTTTTTGCTTATTTTAAGGCTTGGCCATGGGCTAAATGAGGGCGTTATGGCATTAATTAGATGCACAGTGGGCGTGCGTGTCCTGGACCAGTGTAAAAAAGTCGAATTATGCAAATTGCGACAGCTCCCGCCTCCGCCTCCGCCTCTGCCTCCTGCTGGGCCGAAAGCCAAAGTGCATTGCAGTGGGAAAAAGACACACACATAGCTTGTTGCTGTTTCTGTTGCAGTTGTAGTTTTCCCTTTTAGTAACAGCCAATTTTTTACTTGCCATCATCCATTTGCAATTTTTATTTTTTTGTAATTCGCACCGGATATATGTATTTTCAGGCATGTTAAACTGCAATCCCAATCGCAATCCCAATCCGCGACACCGCAATCACCGCCACTGACCCACCTCCATGCTCAGTTGCAGCTGCAATGGCAGTGGAAGCCGAGGAATCATCTACTGATCCCCTCTCCAGCCTCCTTGGTCACCCACTGCGCTTTACATAAATTATATTTCCGCCGGAAAAATTAACATTTTTATGAATTTCCTTTCAGCAGTCGCGCATTGTGGTGTCGGGTGAATAAAAAAATACAAAAAACGAGAAACGGCAGCCAGCGAAACGCAGTTCAGGAGGGGGCGTGGCGTTGCAGCAGGAAGAGGAAGAGCCACAGGACGCACACTGACGCCAAAGTCGTCGAGCTTCCTCGCTTCTCAGTTCTCAGTTCGCAGTTCGCAGTTCTCAATTCTCGGTAACCAGCTTCCCAGTTCTCAGCTTCTCAACTCAACTCGAGGCCTCTCTCAAAGCAAAGCTCCCCAGTGAGTGTTTCTCGCTTTTTTAGCCTTGGCATAAAGGGAAAACTGCGAACTGCGAAACTGAAAATGAAATGTTGTTATTGAAATTGGCAAAGTTTTATGTGCGCACTTTTTACATAGAAATGTGGCCATGACTTGCTGCCGAAAAATGTTCCCCAAGTCGTTGCCATTGCCGTTTTCCATTGCCTATTTATGCGCTCCAAGCTTGGCAATGAAGCGATTTTTTCTGTGTGTGTTTGTGTGACTCTATCTCGGCTTAGATGGACTGGTATGTGTATTGGCCTTTTCTTTGTCGAGCCTCTGCCTGTTCTGGTTTTTTTCACAAGTGATATCCGCACATTTGCGCCAATGTGCCGGCATTGCGTTGGTGTAAAATGGCACAATACGCCAGCAACAAGAACAACAGCGGCAGCAACGGCGAAATAAAGTGCCAGGAAACACATTTAATATCTACGCATAAAAATAAAAGTCTGGCAGCCGGCAATGGAAGTGACCAAACGAAGCAGCGGCAGCATCGCAGCAGCAACATAACGCAGGAGTAAAGGACAACGCACAGTGGACAACGGACAACGGGCAGCAGTAAGCACGACGTCGTCGTCGTCGTCGTCGGTGCCGTCGTCGGTTGAAGGTCTTGTTTATTACGCTCGCATAGCCAAATGCATAAATTTACGGACCGATGCGTGCAAACTGTACAAACTTAAAAAAAAAGGAAAGAAAAGCAATGCCAGGACGATGAAGGAAAGGCCGCAGTAACAACAGCAGCAGCAACGGCAGCAACAGCAGCCACAGCGGCATCAGCATCGGAATCAGAAGCACAAGCAGAAAGCCGGAGAACTCCGAGCTGTAAATGAAAAAGCGCCGGAGAACGGCGACGCCAGCGGCGCAGTGGCAGAACAGCAATCGGAGCAACAGCAACAGAAGCAACATGAGCTGGAGCAACTTCCAAGCCGGAGCTTACATGCACTGCACAAAAGAGGAGAGCAAAAGGTGGCTGGGCGAGGTGTGCACACTCGTATTTAAACAACGACGGTCAAAATATTAGCATAAGGGCAACCCAGGGCTCAAGGAGCACATGAATATGGCATATCTGTTGATATAAACTTTAACGAGTTCCATTCTTAAGAATACATACTTAAGTTAATTAAAACTCTGTTAAATGATGTGGGGAGGGAGTCAAGGTAGAAGTATTCCTGGAATATTTAAGGTAACTTTCATTGCAGCGAGTGAAAAAGACGAGAAGACAAGCAAGCAGAAGGACGACGAGTAATGGTAACGAGTAAAGGTAACGAGTAAAGGTAATGAGTAAAGGTAACGAGTAAAGGTAACGAGTAATGGTAACGAGTAATGGTAACGAAAACTTACTGGAATTCCAGAAATGAGTAACGGCAACAAACTTAAAAGAACGACGATGGAATTGAGTTCGTTTACATTGCGTATACGTAATATTAATAATATTAATTAAGAGAATAATAAATTAATAATAAGGAATTCATTATTTAAGAATATATTTGAAATTGGCAACAGACTAAAAAAGCGACGATGGACTAAAGTTCGTTCACATTGCGTATACGTAATATTTATCGATAAATTACCATAAAACTCATTTAAATAGCTTTTTTTGCATAAACCTTAGAAGTTGAAAACTTACTGGAATTCACAAAATGAGTAACGGCAACAAACTTTAAAGAACGACGATGATATAGAGTTCGTTTACATTGCGTATACGTAATATTTATCGATAAATTACCATACAACTCATTTAAATAGCATGTTAAACCTTCTTTTGCGTAAACCTTAGAAGTTGAAAACTTACTGGAATTCAAGAAATGAGTAACGGCAACCAACTTAAAAGAACGACGAAGGAATAGAGTTCGTTTACATTGCGTATACGTAATATTTATTGATAAATAACCATAAAACTCATTTAAATATGTTAAACCTTTTTTTTGGATAAACCTTAGGAGATGAAAACTTTCTAAAATTCAAGAAATGAGTGACGGCAACAATCTTAAAAGAACGACGATGGACTAAAGTTCGTTCACATTGCGTATACGTAATATTTATCTAAAAATGTCCATAAAACTCATTTAAATATGTTAAACCTTTTTTTTGCATAAACCTTAAAAGATGAAAACTTTCTAAAATTCAAGAAATGAGTAATAAATACCAAAAAACCTTTAAAAAATACCATTTCTCTTATCCTTCCTTCCACAACTGTACAAATATAAGAGTGTGGAATGTGCGCTTGTAAGTATGCATACTGGAAATTCAATTTTAATTTGAATGAGTAGCAAACATACAAGCAACCGAAACGAGCACAAATATATACAAGAGAACACACAAAACGGACAAGCTGCACCTAATGGAAAAAGATTAGCCGAAAGCAACAGCCATGTGGTGGCAGTATATTTGCATAAACCAACTCGTATTCAATGTGTAATTCCGATAATTAAAGGAAATCCCCCCAGAAAACTCTCACGGACGAACAAGACACTGCGTCACTGCGACACTGCAAAACACAAAAGCAAGTATGTGCATTTTCGTGCAGTGCATTTTCGGCCAGGCCAAGCGAATGAAATTACGCAGAGGCGAAAAGAGATAAAAGGGCCGAAAGTGTGCAAAACAAGGCAAAAGGCGATCGAGGAAATGCAACAGAAATGAGAATTTATGTTTATGAAAATATTTTTACCCCCCCCAGCTTATGAATATGCAAGATGCGGGGTGTTGTGGTGGGAGGGGAGCCTGGGTCTCGAAACAGGATGCGGAAATGGAAGTGGAAGTGGAGAGGGACAGGAGTAAGCAGAAAGGCGAAAAGAACCAGGGGACTTGGGCTGCGGAGTGACGTTGAGGTGTATATTTATTAGCAGGCTGTGCACAGGAAGCTGCTAATGTGCTTGCCGCTTTGACTGCCAGTCTGTGGGGCAATAACTGCCTAATGGTCTGTCATTTGTCTCTCAGCGAGTCACGTGGGGGCCTCGAACGTTGAGGGGGAGGTATGATGAGGGGGTAGTTTCAAGGAAACTAAGGGGCGCGGGTTGTCATAGTCTAACTGGAACTCATTATGCACCACGAAGAGCTTTGATTAGCCGTCAAGGCCTAAATGTTTAAATCAAAACTTTTACACATCCTGAGCTTTAAAGCTTATCAGTTTTAGCTTTGAGGAAAAGCTGGTAAAAAGCTCTGCCTGTTTATGGCATCCTTTTTTATGGCAAAGCTTCTTTTTATAGCTGGAAACCTTATCTATTTCCCCATAGTTAATATTTCCCTTTTTAACCCAAAAATATCCTTGAATATTCCCCCTAAAATTGAACCCAACTCACTTTGCCCGCCTCTTTTTCCTTTGCTCCTTCTTTCCTGCTCCTTTGTGCGTACTCCACTTCCTCATCTTCGCTCCGTCTGGAGATTGAGTCTCTGGTTTTGGCGTGCCTGGAAATACATATTTAATAATTCAAAGTTGACTGCTATAAAATCTCAGCGGGTGTCCATATTTCAGGGCGGTAATTTCACATTGTTCGGTTTGCCAGCCGCAGAAGGAGCAGAAGGAGCAGAAGCTGCTGGCCTCCAATTGGAGGCCTGCCAAGCAGGTGGGCCCGCACAAAATTCGCCTTTTCCTGGTTTACCCAGTATGCGTAATAATAAGGGTAGACTAAAGGATAATATATTTTATATATTCTATCAGCTAAGAACTCTAAAACACATAGAAATATTTTTTTAAAGGGTTTATTACATGAAATATTTTATATTTAAGTCAGCTAAGATCTCCAGAATTCACAGAAATATGGTTTTATAAAGGTTTATGTATCTAAATGTTGTACTTTTATTTTTCTATTAAAATACAATGAATATAATATTAGAAAATGTATTTAACAAAAAGATAAACCTCTGAATTCGTATAATAAAAATTCTAAATAAATTTCTAGAGCTCACAAAAGTATTTTTTTTATGAAGGTTTATATATTTAAAGGATGTACATGTATTTTTTATACCCTTGCAGGGTATTATAATTTCAGTCAGAAGTATGCAACGCAGTGAGGGAGACATCTCCGATCCTATAAAGTATATATATTCTTGATCAGCATCAACAGCCGAGTCGATCTAGCCATGTCCGTCTGTCCGTCTGCCTGTCCGTTTCTACGCAAACTAGTCCCTCAGTTTTAAAGCTATCTGAATAAAACTTTGCAGTTAGTCTTTTATATACTCTCACTCGTAAATATGTCGGAACGGGCCGGATCGGACGAGTATACCATATAGCTGCCATTGGAACAATATATTTTCACCAATTTTTATATTTGCCCATTAATTGTTATTCCAGAATTTGGATTTAAATTTCAGCTGTCATAGGAACAATCAGAGAAATAATAGAAAAAATCATAACTCAGTTGTTTCTCAATATATTTTCATCAAATTTGAGATTTGGTCATTTAAAGTTATCTTAGAATTTCGTTTTTAATTTTATGGTTCAATTGTAATCTGCAAGGGTATATAAACTTCGGCAAGCCGAAGCTAGCTTCCTTTCTTGCTTTTGGACTGAAAATGCCCAGTGGGACTTCAACAACAGCATCTCTTTTGCAACAACAATATGTCGGCAACAAAAACAACGGAAAATAAATAATAATACTTTATTTTGAATTTAAATTCAAATTTGGCGCTTATTTTGCAGTGTGACCAACTCAACGGTATCTAGTCCATTGTGACAGTGTGACCAGATCCCATCAATCGTTTTTATAACAGTTTATACCAGTTTTCGGTCGCTTGCTACTGCCTTCTGTTCGCCTGGTATCTGAAATTAAGAAATTTATAAATTTGCACTGAAAATGTTACAATCCCTGGTAGAAGAATACATAAAAATAGTATATATTTATAAAAATCGATAAATGTAAAAAAAAACATTACAATATATGGTTTTCGAATTTAAATTTAAATTTGGCGGGCTGTTTTGGCGCGACTTCTTTTTTGCAGTGTGACCATATCAAATGTCAGCGGAAATTCCGCGTTCTTTCCCTCGTCTTCCCCTCGCCCACAAGCAGTAGTTCAAGCGGCGGCCGCTTGATGGCGTTCCATGCTCTTACGACCCTTTTAAAATATAAACCTGCGTTTTTTTGAATTTAAATTCAAATTTGGCGGGATAAGAGATGTGTTTTAAATCATGTATGAAGTTAAGGTTTTTTTTTTGCAAATTGTTGTTGTCAAAATGTTTTTGTGGTTGTTGTTGTACAAAATCTTGTAGCTGTAGTTGTTGTTGTTGTAGGCACAACTCCAGATTCAAACCTGCGCATTTTCAGTACAAATTCGTTATTTTTTTAATTTTATATACCAGGCGCGCAGAATGCAGTAGCAAGCGACTGAAAAGTTTTATAAACTGTTATACTTTAGCCTAGTTTCGAACCGTATAACAGTTTAGCCGATCTTCGAACTCTCTGTCATAAATGGTTGGAGTCTTCGCTTAGTAGCACACCAATAAGGTTTGAAACTCGGCTAAAGTATAACAGTTTATAATAGTGTTCATTCGCTCGCTACTGCCTTCTGTGCGCCTGGTATCTGAATTCCCGAAATGGAGGAATTTGTACTGAAAATGGCCAGCTTGAAGTCTGGATTTGTGCCTACAACAACAACCACATCTCTTTTACAGCAACAACTCGTTTACAAAAACAAAAGAAAATAAATAATATGGTTTTTGAATTTGAATTCAAATTTGGCGGCTTATTTCCCACTCTTACCCTCTCCTTCCTCTCGCCAACGAGCTGTATAAATAAAGAATATATAGGGTTTATCGGGTCGGAAAGGACTCATTCACTGTTTAAATATATTTTAAAAAACAATTGATAAGGGTCGTAGAAACATGAACTACAGCTTGTAGGCGAGGGGACAAAGGGAAAGAGCGGGGTGGATTTGTTATTGTGAGTTCCTTCCAAATTTTAATAATGGCCGTCCTTCGTTTACATTTGTTTGCATTGACCAATCAGAAGGCTTCTTTGCTTTCCCCTTATTCAAGCAGCGTAACTTCTGTAGCTATAATAAGAGATGCTCATCTAGCTATATTACAGTATTGAGTTCGAAGCTCGGCTTAAGTTTTTATAACAATTTATAACAGATCTCCGTTGCTTGCTGCTGCTTTCTGTGCGCCTGGTAACTGAAATCCAGAAATTGACAAATTTGCTCTAAAAATGCCCTGATTGAAGTCTAGATTTCTGCGTACAACAACAACACCTCATTTACAAAAACATTATCTATTTTGCAGAGTTTTTAAGCCAATATTGCAATATAGCTAGATGAGCACCTCTAATGCAGCTTTTACTTAATGAAGTAACGGTGCCTGAATGAGGGGAAAGCAAAGAAGCTTCCTGATTGACCAATGCAAATGTAAACAAAGGGCGGCCATTAATAAATCTTTGAAAGCACCGTTACAAGCAGGCTGCATAAATGGCAAACAGCTGATCGCAAGTCACTCGCTGCTCGGCGCCGATCATCTGCTTGCTGTTTCTGTTCGCTTGGTAGGAAGAAACCATGAAATTGTTCATTTTGTGTGAATTAAGCTCGCCGTTTTAATAATAATAATAAATTACAATTCCAGGCTTAATAAAAAAAAAAAAACAACAAAAGCCATAATTTCTACTTAATTTATTTATTTTATTATATATTTAATTATTTATTTCGTTTTGATATCAAGCTGAATAACAATTGTTTGTTTATTATTAAAACGGCGAGCTTAATTCCACATTAATTCGACATTTTCATTAATTCTTCCTACCAGGCGCACAGAAACAGCTGATCGGCGACCAGCAGCAAGTGACTTGCGATCAGCTGTTTGCCATTTATGCAGCCTGCTTGTAACGGTTATTTCCAAATTTTACTAATGGCCGCCGTTTGTTTACATTTGCATTGACCAATCAGAGAACTTTTTTGCTTTCCCCTCATTCAGGCACCGTTACTTCATTAACTAAAAGCTGTATTAGAGATGCTCATCTAGCTATATTACAGTGTTGTAACAGATCTCCGTTGCTTGCTTCTGATTTCTGTGCGCCTGGTACCTGAAATACAGAAATTGACGAATTTGCTCTGAAAATGCACAGATTGAAGTCGGGATTTGTGCCTACAACAACAACAACAACATCTCCTTTACCACAACAACTTATTAAAAAAACAAAAGAAAATAAGTAACGTTGACATTAACGTTTTTTTGAATTTGCAAAATTGGCGGTTGCAGAGATGTGTTTTAGATCATATATAAAGTTAAGGCTTTTTGCAAATTGTTGTTGTCAAAATATTTTTGTTGTTGTTGTACAAAATCTTGTAGCTCTGGTTGTTGTTGTTGTTGTTGTTGTTGTTGTTGTAGGCACAAATCCAGACTTCAACCTGGCCATTTTCAGTACAAATTCCTCCATTTCGGGATTTCAGATACCAGGCGCACAGAAGGCAGTAGCGAGCGAATGAACACTATTATAAACTGTTATACTTTAGCCGAGTTTCAAACCTTATTGGTGTGCTACTAAGCGAGGACTCCAACCAATTATAACAGAAAGTTCGAAACTCGTCTAAACTTTTATATGGTTCGAAACTAGGCTAAAGTATAACAGTTTATGAAACTTTTCAGTTGCTTGCTACTGCCTTCTGCGCGCCTGGTATATAAAATTCAGAAATTAACGAATTTGTACTGAAAATGCCTGCGCATTTAAATCTTGATTTGTGCCTACAACAACAACAACAACCAGAGCTACAAGATTTTTTACAACAACAACAAAAATATTTTGACAACAACAATTTGCAAAAAGCCTTATTTTAATATATGACAACTCGCCAAATGGAAAATTTGAATTCAAACTAATAAAAACGTTAACTTTACACATGGTGTAAACCACATCTCTTCAACCGCCAAAATTGAATTCAAATTCAAAAAAACGTTATCGTAAACATTACTTATTTGCTTTTGTTTTTGTAAATAAGTTGTTGTGGTAAACGAGATGTGTTGTTGTTGTAGGCACAAATCCAGACTTTAAGCTGGCCATTTTCAGTAAAAATTTCTCAATTTCTTAATTTGAAGTACCAGGCGAACAGAAGGTAGTAGCAAGCGGCCGAAAGCTGTTATAAACTGTTATAAAAACTATTTATTAGATCTGGTCACACTGCAACAATAACTAGATACATTTGGGTTGGTCACACTGCGAAAAAGGCGCGAAGTTTGAATTTAAATTCAAAATAAAATAATATTCTTTATTTTGTCTTGTTTTTGCACTGAAAATGCCCAGTGGGACTTCAACAACAGCATCTCTTTTGCAACAACAAAATGTTGGTAACAAAAACAACGGAAAATAAATAATAATACTTTATTTTGAATTTAAATTTGTCGCTTATTTTGCAGTGTAACCAACTCAACGGTATATAGTCCATTGTGACAGTGTGACCAGATCACATCAATCGATTTTATAACAGTTTTTATAACCAGTTTTCGGTCGCTTGCTACTGCCTTCTGTTCGCCTGGTATCTGAAATTAAGAAATTTATAAATTTGCACTGAAAATGTTACAATACCTGGTGGAAGAATACATAAAAATAGTATATATTTATTAAAATCGATAAATGTAAAAAAAAAACATTAAAATTTATGGTTTTCGAATTTAAATTTAAATTTGGCGGGCTATTTTGGCGCGACTTCTTTTTTGCAGAGTGACCATACCAAATGTCAGCGGAAATTCCGCGTTCTTTCCCTCGTCTTCCCCTCGCCAACAAGCAGTAGTTCAAGCGGCGGCCGCTTGATGGCGTTCCATATAAACTTGTGTTTTTATACCCTTGCAGGGTATTATAGTTTCAGTCAGAAGTTTGCAACGCAGTGAAGGAGACATCTCCGACCCCATAAAGTATATATATATTCTTGATCAGCATCAACAGCCATGCCGATCTAGCCATGTTCGTCTGTCCGTCTGTCTCTCCGTTTCTACGCAAACTAGTCCCTCAGTTTTAAAGCTATCTGAATGAAACTTTACAGTTCGTCTTATATATACTCTCTCCGGAACGGGCCGGATCGGACGACTATATCATATAGCTGCCATATGAACGATCGGTAAAATTTTTGAAAAAAAATTATAACTTTGTCAGTTTTTAACACAATTTCACAAATTTAATATTTGGTCATTAATTATTATTTTAGAATTTCGCTTTTAATTTCATGAAAATCGGACGACTGTATCCTATAGGATACATAGGATACATAGGAACAACCAGGAAAATAATAAAAAAAAAACCATGACTCCGCAGCTTCTTAACATATTTTTATCAAATTTGAGATTTGCCCACTTAATATTATTTGAAAATTTAAGTTTTAATTTCATGAAAATCGGCCGACTATATCCTATAGCTGCCATAGGAATAATCAGGAAAATAATAGAAAAAAATCCTAACTTCGCTGTTTCTCAACATATTTTCATCGAATTTAAAATTTGGCTACTTAATATTTTTTGAGAATCTTAGTTTTAATTTCATGAAAATTAAACGACTATATCCTATAGCTGCCATAGGAACAATAATAATAATAATAAAAAATTCATAGTTTCGCTATTTCTCAAAATATTTTAATCAAATTTTGGATTTGAGCACTTATTACTGTTTCGGAATTTCGATTTTAATTTTATAGTTCAATTGCAATCTGCAAGGGTATATAAACTTCGGCGAGCTGAAGTTAGCTTCCTTTCTTGTTTTAAAATGAAAAAATATATATACAATGCTAGAAAATGTATTTAACAAATAGAAAAACCTTTAAATTCACTACATAAAAATTCGAAATAAATCCGAGCAAGAAACATGTACTCTTTCAGGTTTTTCTTCATGTTCTCCTATTTGTATATATACTTCTTTTTGCATGTACATTTCTTTTAACAAACTATCATCAATTCTCGTATCTCTCAATCCTTCTCAGTTGCACTTTCTGTTGATTCACCTATTTCCTAATTACTCGCCTTTTCCCCCCAAAAAAATAAAAAGGAAATGAAAAAAGTATGCTTCTTGCTGCTAGTGCCGGGTATCTGATGGTCTGTTTAGCCCCAAAAGAACGACATGAAAAGCGTCCTAACTGGTTTTCGGTCCTGGGTTTTCGGGATTGGCTTTGTGTTAATGTGAGAGTTTACTTAGCCCGGCGCTATTCCTGCTCTAAGGCCATTGAGCCGAGGTGCTTCCTGGGGGAAATTAACCTCTTGCCGGGGGGCAATTGTACAAGACCAGAGCGAGTGCTCCGCCGTGCTAGCAGCAGTAGCTGCTGCTGCTCTTTGGCCTCGCTTTGTCAGTCAGTCACACGCCCAGCTCCAGCTCCAGCTCGGTGTCCCTGCGCCTTTGATGATATGGATCAAACGATGTTGTTTGCAGATTAAACTACATGGTCCGACACCAGAACCCTAGCAAAGGAGGAGCTGGATTTGGAGCTATATAGCCCCGAAAAGCAGTTAGCGGGAACAATCGCGTGTCGCATGCGAGCAAATGACAGCCCACGGCCATGCGATTCGAATCCATTCTGTGGAAAATTGCTGCAAAATGCCTGCCACTTTGCACTTTGCACTTTTGTGCACTGCCACACTGCCACTAACGCTGCCAGAAAACTTAAATTGAGCCCAAAACAAACATTTGGGGCGGGCGAGAGAGCAAATAGTGCCGGGCCAGAATGGAGCCCCAAACTGAGAGGGGCCAAAACCAGAGACCAGGCCATTCATTATCCGCACTTTGATTTTAAAGCCAGTCAGCAAATCACTTAAATCTCTCTTGTGCAAAAGTCGTGGCCAACTTAAATCGCATGATAAATGTTTTCTTAGGCCCCCCAGTCATACCCTCAGCCGGCATATCCTCCAGTCGAAGGGGTATATTGAGCTGTTCCATTGTCTGACTGCTGCTGAAAAGGTACTGGGTATTTGACAATTCATTTACTCGGTTTCGGGTTTGCCCTAGTTTTCTGTATCTTTATCTCTATATCTCTGTATCTACACATCGACTGTATATTTAATAGAATCTTTTGCATTTCTTATGTGTTTCCAAGTGTCAGCGAGCATCTAATTTGATTTATGACCGACAGAGTTATGCCCCGATAATAATATCGAAAAGAGAAACTTTTTCGCCTTGTTTATTCTCAGTGGGGAAAGAGCGGTGAGGGAAGAGGAAGGAAGGACTAACGATGACTAAGGCCTTTTAAATACTGTCGAAAGATGTCATTGTTTTTGGCCAACAAAAAAGTTCTCTATGTGTGTGTCGTCATAAGTTATGCATGGCAGGCCAGGACAGGCCAGAATAAAGAGCTCAAGGAGGAGCAGTAACTCCTCCGGCCAATGTTGCCTGTCAGGGCCTAATACCTGATAATCAATTGCTAAATGCTGGCTAAATAATTGATTGTTCTTTCTTGCCAATCAATCAAATTCTGCTGGCTTTGCTGCCATTTCGGCTAATTAGCAAATTAAAAATCCCTATTTTTAATGGCACTTTTCGTCGCGTTTTTAAAGCGCTTTCCCTTACGACCTGCAGCAGCACGAAAAACTCATTAGTAATTAAATGTTTTCCGGCGCGTCTACGCCCTGTAGTTTCTCTGCTCCCCAGCTCCTGATCCTTAGTCCTTCGTCTGTCCTTGTTGTCGCTGTAGTCGCTGTTAGTCGTCGTGTTCGCACAGCCAGCACTTCCGCACTTCCTGCCTGCCGCTGATTCTGGTTCCGAGTCTGCTGTTGATGCTCCTTTCCCCCCTTGAAATACCCCTTGCCCTACGCCCTTTGCTGTCTCTGCTAGCTGCTGCTGCTGTCTCTGCTGCTCCTGCTGCTGCTGCTGCTTCTACTGCTGGTGATGACGCACACACACAAATTCGCAATCGTAGAAGCCCACAGTACATATACGCACTTTTTCCCACCTGCTACCTCGCAGTGTGAGTTGATATGTTTGTTTTCTGCCCTTGTTTGCCGCTGCCAGAGGTGATTCTGTTTACAGCCCGAGCAATTTTAATTAATTAGAATTGATCAATGGTTTTTCTTTAGTCTCTCTTTTCAGGAGCATTGCTTGATTAAGCCTGGAAGGCTACTTTTAGGTAAATTGCCTCAGATAAGAATAATAACAAGGGGTAAAGTGAGGTAAAGTGGCTTGAAAATTATGTGGAAATTATGTCAGTTGATGTTGTTTATAGTAATTTTTAATTACTATAATTAGAAATCATTTAAAATAAGTCAAGGCAGTAAATAAGTTAAAGTTAAATAAGAATTCAGAAGTAATTTTAAGAGAAACCAGAGTTTGCAAGAAGGGTATAAATTCTAGTACAAAATAAGTTAATCTAGGCTTTAATAAGATTTAAAATCAATGCTTCCATTATCTCATTATTTTCCCCGTTCTTCAAAATTATCAAAAAACCAACCAAAATCCAAACAACCTTTTAGTAAAAATTAATCCTTAACGAGGAGTATTATTTAAGTATTTATTTAAGAATTTACACGCTTGCTCAGAGATAAATTAGTATTCAAATTCGCATTCATATGTTACTTATCAGATAATTATTCATTTTTACATATCTTACCCTTCAAAATTATCTTGCAAAATATAAGCTCAATAAAATACAACAAAACTGTAATAATAAGCATTTCTTAGTCGCTATCCTTGTCCTTTATACTTGCCCTGGCGCTGCGTATTAAGCCCGTAAACAAGTCCGCAAGCAATGGCTTCGGTTAAGGCAACACCAAAGGCTACGGCTCCTGCAAGGACTACAGACAACGGACTACGGCAAGGACTATGAGGGTCCGGGCTCCTACTGGGCTATAGCTGTAGCCCTGAGCATGATTTGTTACTGACAGCGTCTCAGGCAGCACCAGCAACATCGCACCGAGTCGAGTCGAGTCGAGGCTGGGTTTGATTTATTTCTCGTTGTACAATTTATGAGTGAAGGTGAAGCAACAGCAACGGCAACGGCAAAGGATCGGGATGCCTTGGCCAACAACCGGACCCTCGGCACTTGCAATTCATTGAGCCTGAACCCGAGTAGCGTCCTTCCAAGGGGTTAGGTTCCAGAGCCCGGACTCGGGCCACTGTGACTGTGCGGCTGTCAGCCAGCGCGTGTTTCAGATGCGTAAGATTCCCCAAAGATTTGCGAAAATGCCAGAGGGAGAGGGGAGGAGGCAGCCCAGCGACATGCTAAGTCCCAAGTACCAAGCTGCACCCCTTCCTTCCAGTGAAAACCCTCTCCTTACGCCAGATTGTGATGGATGCTCGCCTACTTTGGTGGGTTTCCTTTTGGGCTCCAAGCTCCGCAAGGGGTTTGCGGTTGTGTTAAAGGGAAAATGAGGAAAAGGGAAAGGGAAAATGGGAACAAGGAGCTGGAAGCTGGGAGTTGTTGCGTGCGTACCCATTAGCGGCTGGGAACGTCTTTTATTTCAATTACCACCACCTTATGCAAAATTCAGCGAACACTTGGCAATAAGGAGATGCGTTATATCTTGCTCATCCTAGCGCGTCCTCTCTCAGCCTCTCAGCCTCCTTGTCTCCTTTTGCCTCAATGCCATTACTCATTGTGTGCCTTTAAAGCTGCCGGAACTGTCGCCATGCATTCGGCGGGTACTTATCCTTATCCCAGCCAGAAGCAGCTCCGAAAACTTTGTCCAGGAACTCCAACTGTAATTTCTGTCGAGGAGTGTGAATTACGCACGCTTCAAATGTTTCAATTACCCTGCCCCAGGCACACACCTGTCGTTACTTCATTGCCTTTCCTCCTCTCTGGGAAAATCGAAAGTGTTTTTCCTTTGATGTGCCTTGCGTTCTCCCTATACATGGAGGAAACCTTCAATGACCCGTCCTGACCTTATCGTTTTTCAATTACTGTTCGAAACTCGGCCCGCCCCCGCAATTAAGGGCCATAATCCGGGTCGCAGGATGTCAAAGTCCTCGCCCAGGCAGGAGAGGCGAGAGGCCGAGTCCCACTCGTATCGCCATCAATCATGGGGCGGGAAAATGAAATTGCGTTCACGCGATTCATCATAATTAATC
The DNA here is from genome assembly GCA_008042515.1 of Drosophila truncata. NCBI lineage: Eukaryota > Metazoa > Arthropoda > Insecta > Diptera > Drosophilidae > Drosophila > Drosophila truncata. The sequence continues at coordinate 110,015 of VNJQ01000304.1, forward strand.
TAGATATCGCCGTTCGATTATTAAGATTAAACATTTATTTACATTCGTTACGGATTCGATTCGATTCGATTGCTCGCTTCTGGTATCTCTAGGTATGCGATCGGCCATGTATATGCTACTTATGTGTATATACTTAGCATACGAGCATATACCATAAATATAATATATGCTAGACGTATGTATGCACTCTCGACCTATTTACTTAATTACGTATAAAAATACTTAGAGACTGAGCCACACAAAAACACAAACATAAACAAAAACTCGATTTACATATTTACAAGACAACGCGACATCGTTAGCCTCCAGCCTGCAGTCTCCATTTTCTATTTTCCAACCAGTCAGCCAGTCATCCAATCTCCTAGTGGGCGTGTCCTGTAACGAGATGATGACTACGACTCCTGAGCTGATGACGGCATTAAAAATCACCGACTTACCCGGCTCCCGAGGCTCCAGACATCGAACATAAGTTGCCGCTCGACTTTGGCCCGGCTTAAAGGGGCGCTGCTGATGCTGCTCCTGCGGGTGGAGATGGAGATGGGGTTACTGGGGATACGAGGACAACCAGAAGGGCCGCCAAGAGCAGCAGTGCCAACGGTGGCAGCTCCAGCCTTGCTCCCAGTTCGTGCTGCATGGCCGCGTGCTGCTCACTCTTAATGATATGCACAAAGACGCTGTCAGAATCTGTTGGGAGCAGATGTTGGTATATAGAAAGGAGGGTTTAGTGGTTGCCTTTAACACTCGCTGAAAAATTATTTAAAATAAATTAAACAGCAGCCCCGAGGGTTATTACATTTTCAGCAATTTATCAATAAATATTCTGCAATTAAATAATAAATGATGTCTTAATAAAGCAATTATTTATAATTAATAAAGTTTTATGAGCAAAAAAATAAAGAAATAAATCTTAATTGTAATGACTAATGATTTTATCGAATTTTGATGACATTAATTACCTTAAAGCTATTAAAATAAATTAAATATGGGATCATTTGAAGCTTGATCGAAGCTTATCTATAATATATTTTATTAAAATGTATATATCACATTATTATTGTATTTATAAAAATAAATAAATTATTAAAATAAGTTTAATAAGCAAAACGAAAATAAGAAATAAATCTTAATTGTAATGACTGAAGATTTTATCGAATTTTGATGACATTAATTACCTTTAAGCTATTAAAATAAATTTAATATTCAATAATTTGAAGCTTGAGCGAAGCCTATCTTTGGTAAACTTTATTAAAAAGTATTTGTAAAAATAAATAAATTATTAAAATGTGCATAACAATGAGCTTATCCCGATTTTATATGATTTTATGGCATGAATATTAAATAATTATATTTGTATTAAATATTTTCCCAACCAGTATTCAATATATACACTCAAGTCTCCTCATAAATAATGCAATAAAGACCGAAATTAATTGAATTTCAACAAAGTTCGTGCCATCAACTCCGACTAAAACTTAAACGGTAAATGATGTCAACTAAAAGGGACTTAATCCTGCATGGACGAAAAAGTTTTTTGTTTTTTGTTTTGTTTTTGTTGCTGCTTGAAGGACTCACTCGAGTTCTCCGCGGAGCAGGTGTAGTTGCCAGAGTCCGTGTTCAGCACGCGCGATATCACCAGGTTGCTGGTCTTCATCTGCTGCTCGGACACCACCCGGATGCCACCTCGCGCCGAGTCGCTCACCAGCTCCGTGTCCTTGTGCCAGAGCATGTGCGTGTAGGGGCCAGGCGCCTGGGGGGCGATGCACGTCAGATTGATGTCGCTGCCTTTTTGGATGAACAGCTCGCGGTTGGCCAGGATCTGGGCCTTGGAGGCTGTCAAAGGAGGAGAGAGAGAGCAGCGTGTCGATGTCGATTAATGGGGGTGTCAACAAGTTGCCATCGGGGGGTACTTTGTCAGCCCCTTCCCTTTCGGTTATTTGGGTTGTTTGATAAACTAATTTGTCAGAGTAATCCCCGCTCTTTGCACCCTAAACGGAGATGTAAACAACGGCAACACGACCGCCAATCGATTGGCATTCAAAGGGAGTACTGAGGCGGGCACTTGCCTTAATTTAAGCACCGAAAGGGGTTCATCATATCCCGCCAAAGAAATTAACAATTTTAATGAGTTTTTAATAGAGTCAGCAGCTTTTGGGTCTTTAGGGTCTTTTTCTTTAATGTTTTAAGGAGTATTTAAGGTTATGTCTGCGAATTTAATATTTGCAAAGCTAATTTTCCAAGTTTTCGTCAAAGGATACTCACTCACAACCACCAGCTTGTAGGCCAAACTGATCTTGGGCTCTGTGGACACCTGGCATTCGTAGATGCCCGCATCCCTGGGCTGCACCGACACGACCTTGAGCACCCACTCATCGGAATTATCGATATGGCGCGCCAAGAATCGCTGGTCATTGGTGTAGGTCATAATGCCAATGGTGAGGATGTGAAGGTCACGTTGACGAATCCAAGAAACCGCCCGGTCACCCAGATGTCGGACACGGCAGTGTAGTCGAGCAGTGGTGCCAATGGCGGCAATAATTTCCCGCTCTGTGGAGTTATCGAAGATGGGATCGGGACCTTCATAGTTATCGGGTATCAGATTGGACAGTTCCTCGGCGGCGGCCAGGTGACCTAAGGGGGAGATGGAGATTATAAAGATTTAGTTCAGAAAGAAATACTTCATTAAGTTTGTATTTTTTATATATATAGATATTTGATCTAATGATCTAAATATGGTTTTTTACAGCGAGCTATTCTATTATTATAAAACAATTTTAAAAGAAACAATAAAGTTTGTATACTATTTCTTATAAATATATTTAAATATTCCCATTTATTCTCATTCCTATAAAATCTTAATTAAATTTATGTATACAAAAACGAGCTAATATTCAGGCATTTGTTGTTATATATTTAATATTAAACTGATTTGCCGAAAGAACAGATCATCCAATTTAATTTTGAGGATATTTTTTATATATAAATCACTCCCATTAATTTATTATCCACAAATGTCGAAAGATAACAACTTTCTGTAGAATAACAGCTACTTTAAACTACAGAAAACATCTTTCAATGATTAAGTTATTTGGTTACATGGCTAAGAGTTGTAAATTCAAGAGGCTAGGCCATTAAAGCCACCCAGAAGGGGTGTCAGAATACCCAAACAGCTGTATCTGAACGTCAATCTAAACGTATTCAAGTGCATTCCTTGGCCGCAGGGCCCGAAGCCCAGACAGACAGATGGAAACAGGAAGCGTCAGCTAGGCAGACATTCAGACAATCAGACAGATGGATAGATATACCGACAGACAGATGGATAGAAGGACGACAGACCGACCGACCGACAGACTGACAGACAGATGGATGGCCGTTTGAGCGGGTTGTGTTGTTGGTCTTGGCCAATCGCCTCAGCTGGCCGAGAGAGCGGGGTGGCATCAGCATTCATTTGATTAACGAGTATTTGCGCTTAATTTATGCTTCAGCTTAAGTAGGTACCCATACCCATTCCCATTCCCATCCCCCTTTTATGATCCATCACCGGTTAGGGAGTGATTTATGTGGGTGGTGCTCCTTCAACCAATCCTGGCTGGCTGGCTGGCTGGCACCAACCAAATGGCGATGTATTAGCCAACTAATGCGCTAATAATCCATGAGTGCCTAAACAAATACAAACACAAATACAGCTGCTAAAGTGGTTGGTACTGTGGATGTGGAAGTGGATAAACACATATTGATTTATAGGCAGGGTTCCTTTATACCCGCTATGTGTGACTGTGTGGTTGGAGCAAATTTAGCTATCAAATGTCGGAGCAATAAAATGATGTTAAACACTTAATTGAAACTGTTGCTCCAGTGCCGCTGGGCTGGGCTGGGATGGCAGAATGGCTTTGGCCAGGCCAAACACTTCACTTGAAATTGCTTTTTATGCTGGCCACAAAATAAAAAAAGAAAACTCCCAACGCCCACACACACACACCCACACCCACACACTCTCAGGTTGGCAAATAGCATGTAACAACATAAAAAATTTTTTAATAAAAGTTGCGTATTTACATATAAAGTGCGGGGTGGCAAGTTGTGCGGTCTGAGAGAGAGAGAATTCCGCGCTGGAACCGCAGCAGCAACCGCAGCAGCTTCAGTGGCCATCTCCTCGTAACCCAGCATCAGAGGAGGAGTCCCACCCAGGTTGCAGTCCCCCAAGCGGGCCCTAAACTGAGCTCAGGTGCCATAAATTACAAATGAGCAATTGGCGAAGCTCCTGGTCCTGGTCCTGGCTCTGTTCCTGCTCCCCTTCCTGTTCCTGTTTCCAGTTTACACTCACAGATGTGAGAGAAATGCGAAATAGATGGCAGCATAAACAATTTCGGACAGATGCAATAGGGAATTGCCAAATTGAGATCCTTTCAGAGATCATTTATCCATTAGGGTGGAGGATACAGACATAAACAATTCTTGACTATATTAACTCTGGTGCTAATTCTGGCGAAATCAACTAAATAAGGTTTTGCCTGTAAAACACGAAAAGTTTGGGAATATTTATTTGGTTAAGCTTTGTGCAAATAACTTTTTAATTAAAACGTCAGTGTTAACCTGCACGAACTAACTTTAGTTGTTAGTTTTATTTTTATGTTGGGTTTCATGTTAAAAGTTGTACATAAAAGTTGGAAAATTCAATTGATTAAAGAAATTAAATAGAAATGTCAAGTTTTAATTTAAAAATGTTGAAATTGTATGTTTGTATATTTTTTAGAGCTTTGGTTTATTTATAGAAATACTAGTTAAAAGATTTAAAGCTAATGAAAGTTATATTTGTATACTTTTGGGAACTTTTTTCAGTTAATAGATTTATTTTCTTACGTTTTTATTTATGCATTTCTTTATTGAAAGCCCAGCTTTTATAATATTATTTATAATTTACCTTAAAAGGGTTTAATGACTACAAATTATATGATTTTAAAGCTTTTATCTTTTATGTTTTAGCATTTTTAACATTTTTTTACACATTAAAAGTTTAATAACAAATTATTTATTAACTGTATAAAGTTTTTAAATCTCAGCTTATAGGTAGCTTTCCTCATCACTTAATTTATTTCCCTTCTTTCCCATTTTCCAACTTTAATAATTTAAGTAATAAAAATATAATTTTTAAAATTTTCCCTTTAACAACAAAGAGTAAATTCAGACAAAAGAGTGTAAGCCCTTTTGTTTTTTAAATTTCCAGCAATTTGCTGTCCCAGCTTTTGAGATTTTAATGTTTATCCCCTGGCCCGAGAGATCAGTGTCTCCCCGTATAATCCTCCGCCATATCCCTCAATCTAATTGGAATTGGTTGGCGGCTCATCACAAATGCGATTTTCAATACCCTTCGTTCGGTGTGTTGTTTTCTCTCATTTATAATGCCATTTCTGATACGATTGCCCGGTCTCGGTTAAGCCTTTCAGTGTCGCCTGATTAGATTTAAAGCCTGAAATACTCACCGAAGTATTGCCTGGTGCTGCTGGTGCTGGACCGGCGGCTCTGCTTGTCGACTGTTGCGGTTAATCCCATGATCACGAGCAGCGCCATAAAGTATTCCACCAACATTTCATGCGCAATTTGTGTGGCACTCGAATTACATATAACTGCAGCCAGGACGTGGACCAGGACGAGGACCAGGACCCAGGACCAGTATCAAGGAGAGAACGACAACAGAAAAGTAATTAAAATAAATGATGGCAATCGCGGGACTCAACTCAATTCAACTCGAGACAACACAAAAGATGAAGAAGACGGAAAGCAAAGACGAAGATGAAGATGAAGGACACTCCTACCTACCACCTACCACCCACTTTTGAGGCCACATTGTGCCGAAACAATAACTGAAAGGGATTAGGCTCAGGGCTCCGTCTTATCGGAGAGCCGGAAACCGCAGCACATTCATTTAAACTGATGACAAGACCGCAATGCGGTTGAGTTTTCAATCACCATGACGCCCACAGGACAACGGCGTGCTGGAGAGAGAGATTGAGAGATGTCCTTAAGGGTGGTAGGGTAGGGTAGGTGGGGGGAATGGTAGAAATCGAGCTTTTGGTAATTTCTTCATTACACACTAAGCTGTCCATTCAATTGCTTGGCCAGTGGAAGAGGAGGAGGAGGAGGAGCAGGAGCAGGAGGAGGAGCAGGAGCAGGAGGAGTAATAGAAGCTGGCAGAATAGAAGAACCAGAAGCAGCTCTAGCTCTCGCCCTCAGGCAGCAATTTCGCTTTGGTCACGTTCCGATAATACACTTAATTATATTCGACAGGGACGGGACGGGTCAAAAGGGGCAAACCGGAGGCCGCAAAAGGACGCTCTACCTTTTCCCTGGCAGCGAACTAGATTCGGTGGCTGTGGTCGGAGTAAATGTAGCGCGAACTGCGTGCCGCCATCTCATGCGCAACGTAACGCATTCGAGCGCCTTGCGTTTCGGTCCGAAAGGGACGGGGGGTTATAGCTTATTACGTAACTGCCCTTACGTTCGACGACGTAACGGAACAGTCATGGTCAAACGCGGCGAACACCAAAACGTAATAACGCAAAATCAGTCACTCCAATGACGCGCGATTCCAATACCAATTCCGATTGAGATGCCAGATATTAAGGGGCACGGCACGAAAGCCAACAGCCGAGCAGTGGTCTCACCCGAGTCACAGTACACGACAAGTCACAGGAAGTCACGATATGACTCGGTCACGTTTCACGTTCACGTCGTTTCCGGTTTTTTTTAAGCAATGCGCTCGTTGCGTGTGTGTGGCTTGAGGCGCGGAAAACAACTGAACCGAGCTGCTCTGGCAAGTCCTCCGCAAATATGCAAATCTCTCTGGGAGTAAAGTCCTGCGCCGGCGCATTAGCAACATGTTGCAGCAACATTTATTGGAGCCAAATTGAATCGCAAGGCCTGGAGGCTACATTTGACGAAGGAGGAGGAGGAGGAGCACTAAGGCGACCCCCTGCTATGTCCTGGGATCTCTTTAAAGTTCATCGTTGGTGCGTGGTTGGATGTGCTTATGAAATATTTACCAGGGTACGTTTGATTTGTGTCACGCCACTGCCACTGAAGAAGGAGCAACAATGAAATGGCAGCAGCAGCAGAACGGCAACAGAAGCAACAGAAGGAGAAGCACCAGCAATAATAGCACCAAACAACATCAATAATAAAAAGGCACAAAACTCATGCATGACAAGGCGTCTTTTTTAGCCAGGCTTTTGCAATCGAAAGACACACACACACACACACGCCCGGCAAGTGCCACGCATTGTGAGCCCATTGTGTCAAAGCGGAAACGGATATGAAGCGGCCATGGCAGCCGCTGCTATTGCTGTTGCTGTTGCTGTTGCTCGGCGGCGACTTATCAAAATCGATGAGGCAACATATGGTCGATTTTAATTTTCTAACATATTTCTCCTGCTGGTACACACTCACAATCACAATCACAGACACAGAGACACCGAGACAGCGACACCGAGACACCGAGATACCGACACCGAGGCATTGACACGACACACAAGCCACGCACACTTGCCCGACTAACATCCTCACCTCGGAAAATTCCCCCCTCGTTGGCTGCACGCCCCTCTCAAATCCGTTTAGCATATTTTCTTTGGAAATTGAATTTCCAAGTTATTATAAATATTTCTCCAATAAATGCAATTTGAGTGGAATTTTTTTTTTTTTGTTGTGTTGTATTCTTCGTCTTCGTCTTCCTTTCCATCAGGATGTACTGGCAAATCAAATAGACAACACAGGACAAAAGGCGGTTGGGTGCTCCTAAGTAAGCAGACTCCCTACCGCCCACAAAGCTCATATTATTTTACACTAACAAGCCAAACATTCCTCAGAATTTAACAAGCGGCGACATTTTTGCAGCCCCTCATCCATCACTCTTAGCCCTAAGTGAATTCTGTTCGCCGGTGGTAAGGTTGCAAAAATTATGAAAAATGTCTTTTGAGGGAAGGACTACGCTTTTGGAGATTTTTGCCAAGAACATGAAACACTTTAAGAGTAAAGTTTGAGTAACGTTTGATGTGAGCGGAAAGGAAAGGAAAGGATGCTTAGAAATGTTAAAATTCAATATTTCCGCGAAATCCCCTGTTAAGATCATTTCGCGCATAACCTTTTGAGTGACAAAGCGAAACCCTTGATACTTGTAAATATTCTTATTTTGAACAGTGAACTGTAGTTACAAGGAATTTTGTGGGGAAATTAATGAGGGAAGAGGGTTTTTATGAGTAAATAAAAAAAACCTTTCCTTGGGAATTTAGTAATAAATTTACTTTTAGAAAAGGCTAAGAAAAACTGCAGAAATATGATTTTAAAGCAGATTCAATATAAATATAAATATAAATAAATATAAAAGAGGGATTTCTGAGTAAATAAGGAAATCATTTTAAGGGAATATTGGTTAATATTTCATAATTTAATTACACTTACAAAAGGCTAAGAAAAAGTACAGAAATATGATTCTAAAAAAGATTAAATTTAAAATGTAAATAGTTAGCAATGTAAATATATTATTTATATTTATCTTAAAATTTTTAAATTAAGAAATCCATCTTTGGGAACCTCACCTGTATCTCTTGTGAGGGGTTTCACCGCTTTGCGTCTTCGATTTGGACATTGATTGCATACTGAATTGATGGAAATGCTGGCAGTCGCTGGCAGTCTTACCTTTGCTTGGTTTGTCCCTGCCTTATCCCGACCACTTTGAGAAGCCCTTCCGCCGGGGAATAATGTACTCACGGGGGGGATGGATGGATGGTGGCTTTTAGGGGGGTGGAAGCAAGGACTGTCGTGTGTAAAATTGATAACTTTGTTTGTGTAAACAGCGACGCGACATATCGCCCCAATTCCCCAGCTCCCCAAACCCCCTTCTCCACTTCCTCTACATCCCGCATCCTGTCGTCGCTCCTAGTGCTCTTTCCCGCCCCATTTTCTGCTCACCTCACCTCAGCGACCGACAAATTTTCCGACATGATGTATGTTTTCGGGGCGTGTGCGTGTTTATATCGCGTATACGCAGTGCAGACTCGCACAGACTCGAATTATCGGTGTCAATTTTTATGCTGCTACGTGTGCGAAATTTAACAGAGCGCCAACTGATGAGTGAACCTGTAGACACATTCCCACAGCAAAAATTCGCAGCTCCCAGTTTCAGGCAAAAACAAAACATAAAACGATGTCGCCCAATTTGGCATTACATGGCGATTGCCGACGACGAGGACGACTCGATAACGAAATGGAAACCCAGTCCAAACAAGGAGAGAGAGCTACCAGCTGGAAACAGAAACAGCAACAGCAACAGAAAAACTGGGAAGCTGACAGAAACTGAGGAGGATAAAGAAAAGTCGAGCGAGAGCAAGGTAAAAGCCGGGCTAAATATGCCAAAAGTAGTTGCAGGAACAGGAAAGCCAGGACAATAAGAATCAGAATCACCAGCAGAATCAACAATGGCCCAGAGCACCAGCAGCAGCAGCAGCAGCACGAGGAGGAGTGGTAACAACAAGCGTTAACAGGGAAAGTAACAATACAGTAGCAGCACCAGCAGGCGGGACAGACACACAGACACCGACGACGCTTAAGTTTTGCTCAACTGTTCATCAGAATTACAAATTGTATTCGATTTCCGGCATTTGTGACGCTTGAGTTAACAGCCCAAGTAAGCAGCCAAATGGGATGGGTTCCGGATTCCAGGGATTGGACAGCTGGGGGAGCAAAGGGGTGTGAACCAACCCCAGGCACGATTTAAATGCCATATAAAGTTTTATGCATATTGCGTACTTGTTGTTGTTCCAGCGATAGTTTATAGGTCGAGACAGGAGACAATGGAGATGGGACAAGCCCCAAAAACGCTCCATTTAAGGCCCGTTGGGTTGTCAAAATGTTTGATTCGATTAGACCGATTGATTGTATTAGCATAAAAAACGCATTGATTCGGCTTAGCCAAGCACTCAACGCTTGCACAGATTCTGGATAATAACGAGGTGACTTTACCCAACAATTTTCTACCCTACGACAGGTTCTCAGTTTCAATTTTCTATTTTCCATTTACCATTTACCATTTTCCCCCCTCAATTTTCATTGGAAAACAAATCGCACAACGCTCGAAAAGTTTTGCTCGATTCTTTGCAAATTTATTTGAGGCAGCTCTCTTGTTGTTTCTGCGCTGAAAACTTTTCTATCTAGATCGGCGGAGACTTTCACGTTTGATTTATAGGATTTGGCGCGGGTTTTGCTCTGGTGAAAAGTAATATTTAAATAATATTTTTAGCGGAGGGTAAGACAAACATAACTCATGATAGAGCAGCAGTCAGCTCCTTCGATAGCTCACTGAGGTCATCCTTTAGGCGCCTAGCAGTAAATTTCCTCCTCCTTCCGATACCAATTTCGATTTCGCTTCCCGCACAAAGTTTAAGCCATCAAATAAACCCATGATTGACCAGCCATCGTGCGGCGATTCCCTTTTGGCCATTGCGGGTTTAATTATGGCCACCATAATGCGCACAAATAGCAGGTTACATTCAATTTGACATGTAATTTTATCGCCTGAAACAAAAACTTTATGTGTGTGTGTCAGAGGGTGTGAAGCGGTGCGAGGGGGACACGCTTCGAGCACAATTCAAATACATATATTTTATTATTTTATTATCTACTGTTTTATAACTTTTTGCCAACAGCTCCTAAGCTGGCACTCAAACTTTCTGCACGTTTTCCGTATAAAAAGAGCACTGTGTGTGTGGAAGCTTCCGTCAGCAGATTTGTGTCGACTCGACTCGACTCGATTCGATTCGACGACTGTCCCGCCTTCGTGCTATCCTCCCATTCCGTACCGATTTCAATGGCCATGGAAAGGCCAGGCCAGGACTGGCTAAAATCTATAGAGAAAAGACGCGGCACAAATGGCGCAATTGTGTGAAAGTTGAAAAACGTTTTTTGGCGAAATGTGCGGCACTAAACAATGCCATAAAGCGTCAAACTTGTCGATACTTTTTCGCTCTGGCTGCCATCATCCAATCTCGTGCACATTGCTCTCTTTCGCCTCGTAATGTATCCGAATGTGTGCGAGTGTATCCGTATCTGAGCGAAAGTATCTCCAGTCCTGTCTCTGTCAGCTTCAGTTGCTGTGTGTTTTTCTTGTTATTCAGCTACCACTTTGATTATAACAATGGCAGAGTGGCAGCAGCATCAGCAGCAGCAGCAGCAGCAGCAGGACATAAAGGGGAGACTAGACAATCGCTTACAATCTTGGCAGACAAAAGTTTTCAATTTGTAACTATTTGTTGTTCTGGGTTATGTAAATTGGCTCATGTCGGTCTCGCTTGGCAACTTGGGAAGGAGACTTGAAAGGCGAAAGGAGAGCATTGCATTCATTCTGATTTCGGATTTCAAATTCCAAATTCCAAATACTAATTCGGCCCAAGCCACTGACGGCTATCTGCTTTACACTTCATTTGCAGTGGCAGTTGTTGGGATTGTTTGGGCGAGTTGGCTTGCAGCAAACGAAAATTGTAATAAATGGCCATTAATGTGCATCTCTGTAAGAGGGGGGTCGATGGTTTGGGAAGAGAGGGAGGAGTGGGGTCTTACCACAAAAAGAGCTGACTAATTTCGAGCGCTTGAAATTATGAAAAGTGTTTGGGCCATCAAAATGCGAATGCAACTTTGCCCATTAATCATTTATGGGCGTTCGTTTTTCAGCCCGCTGCAACTTGGCAACTTTCAGCACCCCCACAGACCGACCCCCTTTCATCCAGAGCCACTGCATAATGGTAACACTAGATAGCAGTTGAAGGATCTTTTTTAGAAATATTCTCTATGAAGATAGGAAACTTAAAAATAAATTTAATTAAATAATTTCAGGAAAACTTATTGTTGAGATATTTTTCCATTTTATTTTAATGGTTAGTTTAATTAAAAAATTATTTTCTTTTTCTAAATTTCATGAATTACCTTTTTTAAGGTATTTTTCTATTATAATCTCCCTTTTTCTAAGGATCTCTGATTGCCAGCTGTTTTATTAATGTTGACTGACAAATATAATAAAGTATTTTCGACCTATTTTACTAATTTAATAATAATCCTTTATTCCTCCTCTACTTTCTCTTAAACTTTTGCCAATTTATGATTAAAGAAATACACATTCTTCAATATTAATTCTTCACCTTTTTAAGATTCCATCCATATAGTTTTTGAGGTTGAATATTGAAGATTTTTAAACACTTTATTATCTTGTAAATTATTTCAAAAATTTCAGTGTTCCATTTTAGTTTAAACCCTTAAAAATGCGAACTATTTTTACGAAAATTAATGTTCAAAGAATAAAATAAAAAAAAATATATAAAATATAGAAATTTTCAAGCCAGACACCAGTTTGTAATAAACAAAACCACAACTCTTAAAACAAATTTTCTTTTTGCCAAGAAATAATCGCTTGCTAGTATAATTTCTTATGAAAACCCATAAAATGAATCCAAGTAGCCGTATAATTTTAAGTACCTTGTTTCCTAGTGTAATCTCTGGGCTGACACAGCAACTCTCGATGGCCTTGCAAGTTGCAACTGCAACAACAACGGCAGCAACCTCTACTGCTGCTGCTGCTGCTGCTGCTCCCGCTGCTCCTGCTGCTGCTACTGCTGCTGCTGCCATTCTACAACTGTGTGCCCCCGGCGGCCTTTCAATGGGCAATTTAACCAGGCCCCCGACAAACAGAGATATCCAATTGTTGATGCCAGTCCTTTGTCCTCGGTCCCCGCATCGTCTCCCTCCTGCCGTTGAGTAGCAACTACTATCCTGATGGGCTTCTCTCAATATTTTCCTGCTTAATAAATACGCTCTAACGATAACAGACGGAGGAAAGGAAGGAAAAGCGTGGAGCATAAAGGAAAGTGCCAGAAGAAAGCACAAACATGTAATAAAATGCTTCAATAATTTAATTTAATTTTTTATAGCCGCTTCAAAATGTGCACTGAAGATGCGGATGAAGATGTCGATGAAAGGGAATTTCGAATGCGCTGCAATTCAGCTGGAAAAGGGATTAACATTAACCCTGAACTGGAAGCCAAGTGCAGAAGCTGAAGATGATGCAGCAGCAGCAGCAGCAGCAGCAGCAGCCAAGGATTCATGATTCCCTTTGAGGCGTGGAAAAAGCTATTAAGCTCAAGCCAAAAGAAATCAAAGGTTAAGTCAGTGAAGGAGACAGAGATCTGGGTTTAATAAAGAACTGCATTTTCTTAAAGAAATTGTATTTGAATATCAAGATTCTATATATACAATATTTAAATCTTTAAAGCAACTTGCACTCTGTGTAAATACTCACAACTCACTACCATGTTGATCGGAGAACTGAACTGTCCCAGTCTAGTCGCTAGTCCTGAGTACCTCTTGTCCCAGTAGCTGAAATGCCAACAGCGTACCAATCTAATGACGCTCGACTTTCGGCAACTGGCCGATTGGAGGACCAGGGAAAAAAACTTTGGCCAACATCAAGCCGGAACACAGAGGAATAGGAGGGAGCTTCGACAGCGGCAGCAACAAAGTAAACATATGTCAATTTTCCACTCGAATTGCGATGCAAAGCTGAAGTGAAAAACGTAGCTGGGAAAACGGAAAATAAAAATAGAAAGCATACACACACACACACAAAGGGAGCTGGAAACGGAGACCAGAACCGGGACCAAGACCGGCATTGGGACCGGACCACCGCCAGAAACCAAGAACCCAAGAATGTAAACGTTGACAATTTTCGCATTTCTATATTATATATAATATGTATGTTTTAGCTAGTGGTCATACATACCTATACCTTGCTCTATATAGTCGTATGAATGAACGGCAGTACTTTCATTTTGGCTGCCAACAAACAAAATAAAAAATTCGATTTTATTGCTACAAATTTCGGTTGATTTTGCCAGCACCAAAATTTTTTGTTGTATTTTATTTTTCGACATCGTCGTCTCTCATCTTTTGCAATTTTCTTTGCTTTATTTGTGTTTTATTTGATTTTTTTCTATAATTCTGCAGCAGCAGCGCCAATCGAAGTAGCAAGAACGCTTTTAAGAAGTTTGTCCGTGAGCCGAACACGAACGTTACGTTGTTGATAAATATTGGTTGTCCGCCTGCTCCTGCCACAGCCGGACAACAACTCAACTTGCCTCGACTCAAAGGACAAATATCAGAGAAGGAGGGAGAGAAGGAGTCTCAAGCTGGGTTTTTGGGTCGTCGTATGCAGAGACGACGTCAGAAGGATGTCAAAATGGCAAATTGCTGGGAAACATGTAATTTTCATGGTTAGTTACATTTTTATTGTGACATTAAGTGGTCGGAACCAGGCCACCAGCGTGTCCCCATGTTCGTGTAGGAGAGAGAGCCTATGAATTGATTGAAATGCCATTTCAGAGACCAGATGAAAGGTCATTCGGGTAATATCTCACAATGTGTGTGTGTGTAGGCAGGGGGTTTAAGCTGAAATGGATTTTTGGCCAGAACATTGGCATGGAGTCGAGCGGAATGGCTGTGCAAATGCGTTAACGGAGCTCTGCAGATTGCCTCGAAAACTTCTACGCTTGAGTGGGTGACTTAACACCCCTTTTTTTGGTAGCATTTTCCCCGAAACATATTTCCCGAATTTAGCCAACTTTCCCACGCCTGCAGCCTGCAACTTCAATCCATTCGTCAGAGCCGCACAACAACTCAACCTCGGGGCAGCGGAAACGTAGCCGCAGTTAGAGTTTGTTTTGCCATTTGGCGTAGTCATGGCTCCACCGCCCCGGCATCCGTTTCCGAACGGAGTCACGTCATGTGTTGTTTGTCTGTCTCCGACTCTGGATTAGATCAACATTTGTGCTAAGCCAGGAGTTTGCTGGGAAAACCGGGTACCGAGCGGGGCCATGACCTCAAAGAGCACAGGCAACACGCGGCGGCGGCGGCGGCGGCAACGTCAAACAATAAATCGCAACTCGTTGTGCTTGCCAGCATAATAAGTGCCTACTTTTACGTAATCCAAAAGCGCTTGGCTTTAGCCTACTAACCCCAGTTAACCATTGCTTATTCAGGGGCTAACGGAGATAACGTTTACCAAAAGGGGTTGTGACTATCATCAAAAGGGTGTAATTATGGTTATTGTGGCCAAGGAACTCTTGGAGTTGAAACACTAGAAGGAAATTGCTACTTTAGCTTATAAAATCTTTAAGCAAATTAAATTAGAATGTACAAAATTTACACTCTCCCTCAAGTAAACAAAGTTATTAAGCCAAAAATATGATGTTTATATGCAAGAATTCTAAGCAAATCAATTTTCGAAAATTGCAATTCAAATAGATTCAGTTCTCCCGAGGAAAGTTGTGATTTTCAAATTCAATGGTCCCCTCAATCCTAGAGCTTTGGCTGCCACTGTTCCACCCCCTTTCTCCTGGCATTTTGCACTGATGAAGGCCACAGGCGTAGAGACACTAGAAAACAGACAGCATCAGGTTGGGATTACCTCTCGAGAAGGGTGGAGCTCAGGAGGCAGGGAGGTGGAGCCTGGCTCTTTTGCATTTTATTGTCATTGCTCTCTCTCATTGTCATTGTTGTTGTTATTGCTCTGGTTGTTGTTATTTCTCTGGCTTGGTTGTTGTTGTTGTGCCATTGTTGTTTATGTGCGGGTATCAAAACGCTATTAGGCCATGACTACGACGGCACGCATACCTCGATATCAAGTTGGAGCTTATGCACACTTATCTGCGCCGCGGTGGCTGCCACTTGAGTGGGGAATGCCCGAATGGGAATTACTCTTTCCGCCGGATGGAGGTCGTTATATATGTACTTCCCCTCTTTGGAGGAGAAGGAGCAAGGAGCAGGAGCAAAGAGTTTCGTTTATAGTCAGTATGTAAAAAAGGCTGGCATTTTTTCTGGCAGCTCTTTATTTTTTCTGCCAACCAACTGAAAACTCTCGGGAGGGAAAAGAGTTGAGAGAGAGTTTAAAAACTTGTAGGTGGAAATAAAACTTCAAACAATCAAGATTTTCTTCTTTAAGATCTCTAGATTAAGTGGGAAACCAATCTTTAATAGATTAACCCCTAATTTTTGTATTTCCTGAGACCTTAAAAGAGATTATTTAAGGAGTAAGCCTAATGATTTATATTACAGCAATAAAATAAGCAATTTTTAAAAACCCTATAAGGAATTAACATAATATTTACTCTAAAATCTCTTATTTATCTTTTATCTATATAAAAGGTTTAAAAATCCTCTCAGCATACCCTGCAACCCATAGATCTTTCTTCAATTCCGCTTTTCCAATTCCATTGCCAAACCCCTTGGCCAACTTGAAGACGGACTCATTAAGAGAAGACAAACTTGGGATCTTTGCATATTTGCTCAAGTGCAGGAACTAATCCCTTGATACCCTGCGGCTCGCAGAGCATTCAAAGTGTTTTATACCGCCCACCGCCCACCAACAGCCACGCCTTCTTGTTCCTAACCAAATATAGACTTACACAGAGAGAAATTAATGATTTAATCAAGAAAATTATGTGTACAGACATCTATAAAATATATAAAATAATTTTCTAGAAAGATTTTGTTAACCTTAAGTATAATATATTTAATTTTAATCATTTTTTATATAAAATAACTCAATAAATAACTCCAGTGTGTATATAAAAAAAGCTTGAATTTATTTAGAAATCTATAAAATATATGAAATACTTTTCTAGAAAGATTTTCTTAACCTTAAGTAAAATATTGTATTCTATTTTTATATAAAATAGCTTCATAAATAACTCTAATTTGTATACAAAAACCCATAAATATTACATTTTATTTATTATCTCATTTTATACATTTTCTCCCCGTGTATCTATATGTTTTTGTGTTTATCTAGCTGCGTTGTAGTTGGAAATAAACGGCAAGTTTTGTCTCTGGCGCTTGTTAACGCCCCCGTTTCGGTGGCTTTGAAAAGCTTTTGGCATCACCGACATGGCCATGGCCATAGCCGTAGCCGTAGCTGTGTTGCCGTTGTTATTGGCCAGAAATTAAAGACTTTTGTCGCCGCCGTCTAGGGGAATGGGAAAGAGTGTGAGCGTAGTCAAAGTGTGGGAGTTGGGGAAACCCGAAAGGGAACTCAGGGAACTCTCACGTACCCGGGCAACAAATGGGCTTTGCAAATAAGCAAACAAGACGAAGGCGTTGGCCCTGAGCTGGGTAGGATTCGGGGCACAATATGGGCTAGAGGGTAGAGGGTAGAGAGGGTTACGATGGTGGCGAGGGGTCCTAAGCCTGGACAGCCTGCAAATTATTTTAAACAAACTTCATTCTTGAGTTTATACAACTCGTTGATGGGGAGAGGGGTGTAAGTCTCAGTCTTGCCTTGTTTTTCAATCATTATTCAGGCGGCAAGGCTTTACAGGCTTTCCTTGGAAAAACATTGTATACGACTTTGCCAGGGTAAAGAGTGTGTGTGTGTGTGTGAAAAGGGATGGTGGAGACTCGAGAGAGGGTATCGTGTTTTGCACGCTTTTAATTAAAATTGGGGCTACGATTTTTCACTTGTGCTCGGCTTAGAGCCGTGATTTATGAAACTTGCTTGCATGTTATAGTTTTATACAAAAGCAAATGCTAAGTAAATGCCACAAAAGGCCCACGATCCCAGGACCTGGCATCTTCTGCAGCCCTGCTGCCTCTCCTGCAGCTTTAATTGAAAACTAGTTCAAAGGTCAGTTGAATGTGGAAGAGTTTTGCCAAGTAGCAGGAGCTTCTGCTTCTGCCCCAGGCAAATACCAGGCCATAAATGCCTGAAATATGAAGACACCGGGCAAATACGCAGGCATGCAGGAAGGCAGGAAGGCAGCGGACAGGCAGGCAGGCACATCCTCCTGGTTGGCCTTATCGGCAAACGGCTGGCTCCCATCTGGCCAGTTCTCCATCATGCGATTAACAAAGTGCCAGGCACTAAGTGCGCACCAGCAGCTCCGCCACGGAACTAAGCACAATTAATAGCCCGGGGAGTCATAACAATGCACGCCGGAAGAAGAAGAAGTAGCACCCACTCCACTTTGATTGTCGAACAGAACACATCATTTTGGTGGCCGGAATTTATTTGTATGCGAGGACATATATAAGTATAATGAGATTATGTCGTGAAGGAGATTTCGTTTCATTAGCAGGCGGCAGTTAATGACAGTTGGCAACACGCCCACCACGCAAAAGGAAGGCATTGGCATAGCCATTTGCTTGTGGCCACACGGCGTATGAGTGATGTGTAAAAAGACTCTCCCTAGCCGGATGTTCATTCTACCAGCAGCAACCTTTCCTGCCTTGTCATGTTCGGTTATTTTGACTTAATTTCGATTGCCCAGCAGAGTCACCTTGGAAATTGGTTGGTCCTTACCTCTACCATTTCCCCATTTTAACAATAACAGTTTGGCAATTACAAAGCCACCACCCGGAGTCCGCAAAGGCGATGCCCCTCTCCCTTTTCAGTTCAATTAGAGCTCGTTAGGGCTTCGAAGCCATAAAAGCCAGTACAATTGACTCTGGCTTGGGTATTGCATTTAGGCACATGACCATAAAAATTAAACGCTGCCGTTGCAGCTAATGAAGTCTCGCCCTGCCGTCGCCCTTCGTCCTCTCCTCTTCAGTTCGATGCCATCTGATCCTATCCTATCCTATCCTATCCTGGCTGGTCATCAACGTCGAGAACGTGACAGGGTTTGGGCAATTGGCAATCCACTGTCATTTCAAGTGTGCATGTGTCGGCGGCGATTAACCCACCATTATGTTGGCTGCCTTATGGGCTTCTTGGGCTCCTTGGACTCACACTAAAGGAAAAAGCGTTAACATAAAGACGAAGGTTTCCCAGAAGTAATTTAGGGAAAATTTATGTAGAATTTATACAGAATTTTTACGGAGTTTAGACAGAATTTATACAGAGTTAAGACAGAATTTATACAGAATTTAATAAGAGTTCTAAGAAAGGAATTTATGTGAAGGCAGATTTAATTTTTCTTTTAATTAGTCTTTTGTTTGATCTTATTGTCTCCGAATTTTTCTTGGTTTATATTTTTGGATTTAATAATTAATGAAAGGGATTTCTAATATGTTTTTCTTATTTATTTAATATTTTATTTAATATTTACCTTATTATTTAATTTCTTCCTTGTTTCAAAAAACTATTTTTTCTCTTCTTTATAGAGTTTTTCCTCAGTGCCCCCAAAACTGCCACATGCTGTGCCATTTAACCGGAGCTTTTTTCAGGGCAGCATCTTGCCTCGTGGCCGGGCATCTATTTTACATTTCCACATCATTTGTTCTGGCCATGAATTGAATGTATTATAAAGCCCCCGCAGCCCCGCTGTCTGACCCTCCGTCCTCCATTTTTGGCCACATGTGTAAGCGATGTAGCGCATAATGATAACGTGTGTCCCAATCTCAAACCCAATACCCAACCTGAACCTAAAGCCCTGGCTAAAACCGTAGAGCGTAGCTGAGTGGAGTCCCTGCTAACCGACTTTTTATTGGCATATGATTATGGCAGCCCATTCTTTATGCCCGGAGAGCCCAGAGAATGCGGAGTGCACGGCCAGGCTGGGCCAGCTAGATGCACATAAAAGATACCCGCTTGGCATTAAATAAATTGAAATATTTACAAGCGAGCGTAAATGTTTTCACAATGTTATATAATATGTCATTTGAATACTCAACAAAAGGAGAGCTATGGAAATACATAAAGCCCATGGCCCATCCATCTGCACGTGAAAGCATCAATTTGCCCAACAATAACTCGGGCTCAGAGGCTCTCCGGCTCTCAGAATGGCAGGTTATACGGCTCTGCGGCTCTGTGGCTCTGTGGCTCGGCGGTTCTTCATCTCTCCTATGGATAGCGATTTCTCCTTGTTATCGCCGCACTTAATCAAAGCCAGCAGCAATGGAACTTGACCCGTTTTGGGTCTGAGTTGAGAGTCCTCGGCTCGCTGGCAGTCCTGTCCGATTGCATGAGGAATGGTTTTTGGGGGGCTCATATCCGTCCTGGAGCTGTCTCAATATCTGGCCTAGTTAATGTCAGCGTCTTGTCGCTTTCACTGGCTATAGCTCCACCTGGGTTGGTTGGTTGCAAACCCTGCCTCCGGGTGGCAATTTATGGCTTCTCACAGGGCTTAACTTGACAGTTTACCTGGCTTGACAGTCTGTGTGGAGCAGGTGGGTGCGTGGCTGCCTGGCTGCGTATCCCTTCACTATTTGCGGTGACTGTTGGATGGCTCATGCAAAATTCCAAGGCACACACAAGCACAGGATCCTTTGTCATGGCTGTTCTCTTTCTCTCTCTTCCTTGTTAGCCTCCTCATCTGTCTTGGCCTGAGTGTGTGTGCCTTGGTACTTAGGGCAACTTTCGGCGGCCTACAGCCAGAGCCAACTTTGAACTTCGACGTCGTCTTCGCCGCTGCTGCTGCTGTTTACATTGTTTCAAAAGCTAAATGTCATTATAGCAAGAACCCTTGCCCGAATCCCTGGCCCCCAACTCCCTTTGATGCAAAGCGAAGCTCTGTGTTTGCGCTTCTGCATGTCGCTCTGTGTGTTGAGTACACACATCTATGCTATCCGCTATCCGCTATCTGCTATCTGCTGCCATCTCCGTTCGTCGTTCGCCGCTCGCCAGTGTGTAACAGTGCGTATGCGTGATGCGCATAAAATGCCAAGCGAAAATAAAAGCGTATCCCCCCTCACATACACTTACATACACACAGAGAGATAGGAACGTGAAGCGGGACATGTATACAATTCATTTGTGTACCCAACCCACTGCTCTCTCTCTCCCTCTGCCTTTTCCTCTTGATGTTTGCCGCCTGATTTCTGTTTGTCCTTCAGAGCGATGGCCCGTCGCCCAGTTCCCCTGCTTCTTCCCCTTTTTCAGCGCTGAACGTTACCCCTTTTCTGCATCCGCTGGGGCGCGCATCCTCAACGTCCACTGTGCTCCATGGAGGCGTTGTCACTTTATCTTAATGTGTTGCCACCTACGACTTGGCAGCAGTCGCTGTCTTTCATCCACTGAAGAAATAAGGGTAGTAAGTTGATTAGCAAATTCTTTAAAAAAATAATGATATTTGCTACCCTAAAAAAATCTCTATAAAAAGTTGCCGAAAAAGTAATTTGAAAATCTGGTTAGGGAGTTTCTAGTAAACGGATATTTTCATAAAACGAAGAGGTATGTAGATCCATCTTAGCAAAAGTTATAGTGAGAGTTTCCACAGAGCTGCAAACTTTGAATTTCAAAGGTAACTTGTATGGACTTTCACACTCTCGAAGGGAAGCATGCTCGTGGAAGTTAAATGCTTAGAATTTCACTTTCCAATGGGGAGGAAAAATATGTATAATACTCTAAAATGCTTTATTTAATAAAATTCATGTAGAAAATATTTTTTTCTTACATTTAAAAGTATTTTTAACTTGCCTCTGAGCATTTAATATGATTTATTAAATTATTTTTCATGAAATATAAGGTAGGAATCATTAAATGACACTTTAATGCATCAAAATATTTATTTAATTCAAACTTAAATATTTTATTTATAATTTATATTTATTTAACAATAAAATACTTATAAGATTACTTAAATTCTTCATCTTTTTCTATGCATACTGCACTTCTAAATGCTTTATTAAATTAAATTCATTTAGATAATATTTTTTCTCTCGTTCAAAAGTAGTTTCAACTTGGTTTTAGGTCGCTGCTCTGAAATATCAAAAATAAATATTCAAATTACACTTTAAAACATCAAAATATTTACTTAATTCAACCTTAAATATTTTATTTATAATTCTTATTTATTTCTTAATAAAATACTTGGAATATTAATTAAATTCTATAGCTTTCTCTTAGTGTAAATGCCTCTGTGCGAGTGTGGCAGCTGAATGTGTCCCTGCGGTAGCATAATATCATCATTTATTGATCCGATTTATGTGACAGGCAGAACTATCCTCGCCTTTACTTTATCAGCACTGCTGATGGCGGAGTTTAAGGCTATATATACACACAAATAAATATATATATATTATATAGAAAAGCAGATGGGAACCGAGCGTGAGTTTAAAATAGGAAATTAGCTGTTTGGCTTTAAAGAACCCGCCGCCTGTGAGCCTGACGATTAATCATCGGAGCTGTCCTCATTCTCATCCTCATTCTCATCCTCATCCACCGACATCACTCCGTATCGAGCCGCCCCGTTGAGGCCAATCACATGCATAATTTATATGTTAATAAATATCTATTTTGCTGTTGCTTTTGTGGTTTTTGCCAGCGAATAAATTACAAATGTGCGCCAGCGTCAGAGGCAGAGGCAGAGCCAGAGTCAGAGTCAGGAACCGAATCAATCCCGCTCCCCGCTCGAACCTTTTTCTGAGCTGCTGAATGAACTTTAATTTACTGACTTTGGGCAATCAGCTGCCAGTCGCCGGCTCAACTGAGCGAACTGCAAAAGCAAATCTGCCAAAGGCAGCGCAACACGAACATGGCTGCCACCGTTGAGGATGCGAATGGAAATGCGGATGCGGATGCGAACAGGCCAGTCGATGGCTATGTACGTGGCTCTACGTGAACCGGACACGCTCATAAATCAATGCTGAAATCAAATAGTAGTTCGAGTCGAGAACGGAAGCCGTGGAAATGGTCAGCCAAGGGCCTCAGGACTCTCTGCTCCTGCCAGAGAGCTTCCCCCAAACCCGATTACATTTTCGAGTACGAGTCAGAGTCAGAGTCAGATTCAGCGTCAGAATCGGAGCTGCCTTCCCCCCTCGAGGCCCTTTGACATGGGGCCCCTAAGTAATGGCAGCTGGCAAAGCGTGAGAATTAAAATTAAGTTTGCAGCCCCCAAAAATAAAACCTATCCATAACCCGGCAGAAATCCAACCTCACTCGAGGGCACACAAAAAAAAAAAGGAGAGATTCCAATTCAATTGCCAAAGTGAGTTGGGAGATCAATTTAAGTGGCCCAAAGTTAGCAGTCGTATCCATTAATTGCTTGGTTCATTTTTGGGGAAAATGATGATGAAGTAATCGGCAAATTAATGTAATTATCGAGAAAGTTTATGGAAGGACCTGCTTTGCATTCGGCAGCAGTTTAACACTACTTGTGTGTGTGTGTTTTTCGGGTTTTCCCCATATCCTTTAGACCCTTGTCAAATGAGAAATGCTTTCTCGCTCTCTCTCTGGTAACTTGACACCTCCCCAAAAAATCTCCACTCTTGACTTTCAAGTCACAGCTCAGACCAAGACTTTATGCTCCATTTGCAGCGACATCTTCTGAGCTGTGAAATTTATGACTTGCAGACAGGACAAACAGGGCTGGACGAGGGCAGGACGAGGGCCGGACGAGGGCAGATATTGAAGTCAGGCAGGCCGCAAAACTGGCAATTAAGTAATCAGGTTGTTGGCTTACCAATTTTGCATGAAATTCCCTTATCAGCTCATTTTTCTACTCGTCTGCTTGTGGGATTTTCGGGTTTGTCTCGGTGTCTAGGATGCCCCTTTTTCTCTGTTCTATATTTTCTTTTTTTTTTTCTCTCGTGGGGACTGGAATTCTTCAAGTTGGCTGACTGACTGGCTGGCGATGTCGTCAATTTCTATTTTCACTGGGGGTTAAGTGCCTCGGGCAAAAGTTTTTAAGGGCCTATTCAATTTCTACGCTTGATTAAATAATGTGCCACGTTGTTCTGGGCTCTGAGGCAGACGCTTTTAGCATTTCCATGCACACACACACACACCCAGGGCTCAGATTATGTTTATTTTGGGTGTCCTTGCCAGGGGTGAGAATGAGAGCAGGAAGTGTGTGAGGGTGAGAGTGAGGTTGAGGGTGTGTTCGATGAGCCATGAGGCGAAAAACTTCAAAAAACAAGAAGAGGCGAAAGACAGCGGCATACGGAGCTGATGAAGAGCCAAGAGCCAAGTCCTAGGCCCGCCACGTAAATGCCGCAATTTCCTCGCTTGCCATTGCCTCGTCCCTCTCCAGTCCCTGCCTATCCATCTATAGGTGCTCGTATATTCCGCATACTCGCATATTCCATATACGATATTCTCCCTGCTGTTGGCATTTACATATTTTTCCTACCAAACCAACGTATTTCAATGGCGGCGCACACATGTGCATTGAGGTGTGTGTTAGCCACATTGCGACAGTATGTGTGTGTGTGTGTGAGCCACTGTTCATTATTTTAATTTTCTATCGCACAGATAATTGAAAGTGCCGGCAACATGCCAGCCAAGTTCCTTTGGCAACATGTTGCTGAGCTCTCGCGCAGCTTTCTCTTAACACAGAGTTGGCTCTCTTCTCCCACTCTCTTGGCTTAGTCACTGGGTTAACAAGGAACTCTGTCACCGAGTCACCGAGTCACCGAGTCAGTGGGTCACCTCGTCGGGCGAAGAAGATGTGTTGTCTGTGCTGCAGCAGCAGCAAGAAGGTGGCGACGACGGCTTTCGGCTTGGGCTTAGGCTTTGGCTCATTGAAACTTTGTAGGCATAGAAAATATGGCGAGTTAATTAGCTCGAGCCACGTAAATTGCTTACAAATTGCCAAGTTGATACACGAGAACAAAAGGCATAAAGCGGTTCAGCGCCATGACTGCTCCTGCTCCTGCTCCTGTTGCCTTGACTGCCTTCTGGCCCCTCCATTAAATGCGTCGTCTGCATAATTGGCTAATGCCAAAGCACACACACATACACACACACACATGGCACGTGTAAACAGTACACAGAAAGAAAAAGGGTTTTTAGTCCAAAATTAATTACATTGAAACCCAATAAGGGTAATCGCATTCCCACCGCAGCTTAACCACGGCAAAGGTGCGAAGAGTCGCGGTCACCAATCATTGGAAAAACCGTTTGGAAAATTCTAATTTTGTTGCGAGAAGTGATTTAATTAGTGGCAGTAATAAAAACGATACAGAAAGGGCTAATTTCACGGCTGGAAATTCCAATGGAAATTAAAATGATAATACGAAATGTCTCTGTATCAGTGGAAATGAGTTTTGAAAGAAATACTTCCAATTATTTGTTTTTAAAATTTAAAAAAATAAAAGAGAGTATCAAAAATAAAAGCAAGATTAACCTATTTAATAAAAAATATATAAATTAAAAATTTAACCGATAATCAACCTTGAAAGAATTGCGTAATTTCTATCTTTTAGAGAAGGGAATTTAATTTAGTTTTAAAAGAAATAATGCGAATTATTTGTTTTTAAAAATTTACTAAAATAAAAGAGAGTATTTAGAAGAAAAGCAAACTTAAGGTTTTCTATAAATTCAACATGTTTTCAAAATATAATAAAAATTATTCAACCTTGAAAGAATTGTTTATAGCAAATGTAAGCCAACTTTTGCTTGCCAAATTAGCTTATAAATATTTCATTAAATTTCTCCAAGTACCTTCAATGGGATGAGTAATTAATGTTACATTTGAATAAACTCACAGTCTTTTTGTTCTGTCTGCTGTTGTTGATAATCAAAAGTCACGTACGCTAGACTTGATTTTCGTCCGGTGCATAGTTGCCATGCCAAAAGCCAAGAGAGAGAGACTCGTGTTTGTCTATGGCTAATTTTTGTTACAGTTCACAGTTGACAGGCTCCAGTTGTGGGCTAAAACGCTGGCTCTGGCTTTGGCTTTGGCTTTGGCCAAGCGAAAACAATAACAATAACAAGAGTCGGAGTCGGAGTCAGAGGAACGGCAGCCCAAACAAAGCGCATGTAAATCACGCATACGCAACGTTTAACCTGCACCGAATGGCAACAATAACAATGGGCGTGGCCAGGTGAAAAGGGGGGGGGGGGAACTAGTCTGAGCTGAAGTAGAGCATTTGACGCATAATTCCCAAGCACATCCGTGGGCCAGGTGACGACGAGATGAGTTTGCCTCCGAGATGAGTTAAGTCAAGTGGCCTCTGAAGAACAAAGGCCCAGGGCTGGAAAGCGACAGCAAACAAAAGAGCAGGAAAAGGGTTCGACAAAAGGGGAGCAGGACTGGCTTTCCTTTTTGGCCAAAACTCGAGATCGATCAGTGAGTTGGAAGTGACCTAAAGGCAAACGCAAGCACTGAAGTATGAGAGGAGATTTCCTTAACAGTTTGAACAAACTTGGTTAGTAAAATAGAATAAACATTTAATCTTACGTACTTTAGAAATAGATTTTCGAAATCACAAGGCTTTCCACACATAATTTCATTGTCTACTCTCTAGGGATTACTTTAAGCAAAGCCTGCGATCTTGAGAAAATCCAACCCTGAGCCCGTTGCTCCTTTTTTCATTGTGTGTGGGATTGTGATTGCACTTTCAGCCCGCCTTGGCCCATACAAATTTCATACATTTCTTTTGAGATTGCTCCTGTCGCCCCCATTAACCGCCAAGTGCGCGCAATTACAAGGAGGTCCTGGCAGGCTATAAGGGTCCTTGCTGCCGCCTTGCGAGAGGAGTTTTTTTGGGGTGGAATGTTATCCTCCACAAGCGCGTCGCTTTACAGCTGATTTGCATTTTCGGCTGCGCTGCAGGAGACATGGTACAAGGGGGGGCAGACAAAGGAACAGAGCAGAGCATCGCAGAGCAGCCAAGCGACAGGATGAACAGAAGCTCGAACAGCTTTTCCTCTTCACGTGCAAACAGTGGGGCACTTGTGGCATCCGCCTGGGATTCGGACCAGCAGGAGAACCTCCCGCCGCCGGAGGCTGTCACATTTCCTTTATGCCTCAGCCGTCTGTTGAGTGTTTCGCTTAATGCAGGTAAACGAGTTTTTTATGTTGCCTTCGGTGGAAAGTGGGTGGTCGTCCGTCCGCCCGCTTAATGAGACATTTTTCCAGGCCAGCAAGTGCAGTTTATTGTATTGCCATTGGCGGATAGAGAGAAAGGAGAGACGGGGACTTGGACCTTCAATTGTCCAGTGCCGGGCAATAAATCAGGCTGTGGCGGTATTAAAATTAACCAGCTAGCAGGCCAATAAACATTATCTGCAGTCGGAAGCCAGTTTATGCTGGCGGTGATGCTGGAGGATGGCTGGCCAAGACGCCAATGACAGGCAAGTGATGGATTGAGCACACGTTTTGTCCTTTTTCGAAGAGCGGGTAAGCTGTGAGAAGCAGCCAAAAGACTGATGTTGATGCTGATGCTGAGCCTGGGACAGGAGCTGTAGCTGTAGCTGAGGATGAGCCGCTGCTGATGCTGATGTTGCTGCTGCTGCTGCTGCTGATGGCTGATGGTCATGTGTGGACGTCTGCCTTACACACCTTCACCTTCGCCTTCGTCTTGTTGTTTTTGCCAAGCCTTTTGATGCAGCAACCATAACTCATCGTCCCGAAAAACACTCGAGCAAGGAGAGAGTCCCGGGGCCAGAGCGATAAAAACTATCATTTGCCAAAAGGTGAAGTAAGATAGAGCGACCGGGACAAGCAGGGATGCGGATGAGGGCTTGTCAGCAGTGAGGGAATAAGGCCAAAGGAAGACACCGAGAATACGGCCTTTGCCAAATGCCATTTCACACGTTTTTATCGCGCTGCGACCTGAGACCATTTGTTTGCTGTTCGGAGGCGCCTGATGGCTAGATGACTAGATGACTTGCTAACTGCGAGGACCTCAAGGACCTCAAGGAACCACTGCACGATGACGCCATCGATGCCCCCATCTTGCCCCCAACACTCGTCACTCGTCCTCGTCTGTCAACTCTATTTGAATACGCTCCTCCTCGTCGTCGTCGTCGTCGTCGTCGTTGGCGAAGCCCTTTGCATATGTTTTTGCCCATTTGTTTATTGTTTACCCCGCGGGTTGAGGCGGGTCGATGGCGGGTTAGCGTTGAAGTTGGGATCTGGGAGCTGGGAGCCTAAGGACCCCTGGGATGCCGACGCTGTGGCGCAAATTATTCATGAAGCGAATGAGCTCAACAAATCTGGGCCCCGCCCTCGAGTGGCCTCCCACAGCCAGCAGCCAAGTGGCCTAATACATAGTATTTTCGGGGGGTTTGAGTTTTGTCGAAGGGCATATATTTTACATATTTCTCCTACTCCTGCTGCTGCTCGTTGTCTGCGGCCTCTGATCCGGTTAAATCGTATTAACTTTTACCGCCAAAGCTTCAATTGCCTGGCTGTCTTTCTGTCTGGCCGTCGCCCCTTTGGAACTCCACAATGTCGCCATCCAACTAAGTATATTAAAAATATATTGAGCCGCTTACTCGTACAATGCCAGGCACTAAGCCCGGAGTCTATTCCAATTTCCAGCTTGGCAGGCAGTCAAAAAAATAAAAGGGAGGCAAATGGCAAAATGTGTGGCGAATGCATTCACATTCACATGTGGCGAATGCAACATTGGCAACGCTTGCGCCCCATTTCATTTAACCAGCTCTACGCTCAGCAAAATATTATTATTCCTTTGTTGGGAGGAAAATGGAAATTTGTGCAATAAGAAATTAAAAATCAATTTTTGACTCCGACAATTGTTTCCGCAAAAATCCTCAATCAAATCATTTTTTGCTTCATTCAGCATTTGTATTTGTTTTGTATTTGTATTTGTATTTGTATTTGCTTTGAGGTTATTGGGTTAAGCAAAATTTCTTATTGACATAAAATAAGATAGGATAGCAAGGAAATCTGAGATAAATAATATTAAGAAGGTAGAGTAAACAAAACGAAGACTAAAGATGGCGAGTTTCAGATTAATAATAAATATATTACTATATAAATAATTATTTAGTTAAATATAGGTGGAATTTATCACCTAGATCTTAAATAGTTCTTAAAGATTTTTTACAAGTTGATTTCCCTTGAATTTGCAGTAATACTTCCATATTAAATATCAATTTCCTGATATTATTTTCCAGAGTGCAGGTTACCCTCTCCGCCAATCTTTTAGCTGACTCTGCCCAAAAATGTTTATGGCAATGGGAATCGTGGACCCGGTCTCAGTTTCAGTTCGGGGCCGGCACATGCATGTAAGTAGGTTTAAACTGCAATTTATCTAACACAAGGGGTCCGGGCCCTTCTACCGCTGCGTTTCGAGGAAGGAAGCGCAGGAAGTGGAGGTGGAAGTGGAAGTGGCATACGGATCAGCATAAGTCGCACACCATTTGCCTTCGGCTTGAGTTGTGCGAGTGTAAAATGGATATGCCTGGCAAAGGAAAAACTTTGCATGTACATCTGGGCTGCCTTGGGTTTTGGCTTTGTTCTGTGGGTTTCTGGTGCGGCACCGGCACCGGCTGACGGTGGCCTCAAATCTATTATTTATGCCGGGACATATGTGTTATGGCAACGCTTCCATCAATAGAACTAATTGTTGTTGGCCTGGCTGTTGGCTATAAATTGTGTGTGTGTTTGCTCAAGGGACAGCATGTAATCCCAAATGGAAAATTCTGTTGCAAACACACCATGAACGAATGCCATGAATGCCTGGACTAAGGACATGATTTCTTATTGAATATGAATGCAATATATATACAAGTACAGCACAGTGCGTATCGCCACCATAAACAGTTCGAAGAGATTAGAGCTTCTCCCTCTGAAAGGCAATCGCCAGGGACATCCACTTGAAGGGGCGACAAGATGGCTGCTCCTGATTGGGAAATCGATTTGTGGGAAGCGTGTTGCAAGCTGCAGCAGCAGGGCCCCCTGCGTGCACACAGATTGATGCGGACATCCTTGATTGCACAGGGGGTCCTTAAACGAGACTGGCACTCGAATCGGAATGAGCAGCATGCAGTGGGGCTTGAGTCCTGCTCTCTCGTAACAGACCAGCATTTTTTGATAATTCACCAACTCCCAAAAACGAACTAATTAAAACGTGACTTTCACAGCCCCAAACAGGACACTTCCTGGCCGTAATTAAAATGTCCTGACAATGAAGTTGCTGCTCAATTTGTGTGATTAACTTAGGCTTGGTTCAAAGTATGGATTAATGGAAACAAGAATTAGCAAAACAAGAATCTGGTGTCTAGTTTTCTTGTGTTAGAACAATTATACTTTATGTAGACTCTCCTTCTACCTTTTATGTTACATTTTGAATTCCCTTTGCCTTAATATAATACTCTTTATTAGCCGCCCGATTAGTTTTTCCATTGGGACTTCGTTTCAGAGAGTCCACAATCAGGCAGCCGGCATGCAGTCTCAAGTACTGAGTATTCGCATGTCGTGCCACATAATCGATCACTTCCTGCTCACTCAATTGTACTTCCGGTTTCTTTACAATGCAGGCTGCTCCCTCGTCTCCATTTTCCACTTTCCAAACTCCAAAAGCACATACTTCGACCACGCCAGGCATTTTGGAGATCAGTTCTTCCAGTTCGTGTGGATAGTACTTGTTGCTTTGGTACTTCAGCAAGTCCTTCTTTCGCTCTACGATGTACACAAAGCCATCGTCATCGATAAAGCCCAGGTCACCGCTGTATATCCAGTTGTCCTTGTACACCAGGGCCGTGGCCTCTGGATTTCCATAATATCCCGGCCAATAGCTTCCCGTGTCAATGCACACTTCGCCCTCCTCGTTGGGTCCTAAGTTCTCCCCTTGCTCATTAGTAATTTTGAACTTGTAGCCAGCAGTGGGCCGACCCACCGAATGGGGCTTCTGATCGAAGTGAAAATTAAGGCTGCCATAGGAGCCTAACTCCGTAGAGCCATACCCAAAGTTTATGCAGTCCCTGGCAAGTTTCGCGCGAAGTTTCTTTAGAACTTCCATGGTACAGCGACCGCCTAGTATATGGTAATGTCGGAGACTCTTTAGATTGGACTCCTCAAAGTAGGGACAACCCACTAGGGCCGCTACTTGCGCCGGTGTCTGCGCAAACCATGTCACTTGGTGCTTTTCGAGTAATTTCAAGGTCTCTGTGGAATCCAAAGGTTTCTCGGATATAATTCGCTTTGTGCTATAGACACCCGCGGTGACAGTGGTCGCCAAACCGATTCCCCAATCCAGGCAGCTCGCAGTGTACTGAACATCAGAGGTTGTAAGAGATCTGCGGATAGAAACAAAGAAATATTAAACTCAGAATTTGAAAAAACCATGATTAACTTACGATAAGCTATATATCATTTTTCGATTATTCGTTATCACTACGGCTCTGGGTGTGCCAGTGGTGCCCGAAGTGCTAAGAATGGCCATTGGCTGGTCCAGTTTTAGGGAAACAGGCTTGAAATCCTCTTCCACCTTAGTCTCCAAAACATCTTGGATGGTAATGACACCCTCTGGATGATTCCGCATGCTTACAAACTTAACGTCCAACTTGGCAGTAGCAGCCTTGACTTTCTCGAATACTTCGCCATCACAGAAGATAAGTCGAGGCTTAGTGATCTCATAAAGACTCTCTATAATATCCCCTATATAGGCGGGGTTTATAGCGTTTAAGGGGATGCCATTGAAGAAACATGCGTAAGCCACGGCCGACATATGCATCGAGTTTCCTGCAACAATTCCCACAAAGTCCAACTGAGTCAATTCCAAGTTTCGCATAAATGTAGCAATGCGCATGGCATTTGCTAAGAGATCCTCTCTTAGAAGAATCCTGCCTTCGGGCTCTGAAATCTACAACATTTTTCCATTATTCCCGAGCTTCTTAGCTGAAATGTTCTTCTTACTCACTTGTGCTATATCCTTTGGGTGTCGCAGCATCTCCTGGAATATAAGTTCGCCATAGGACAAATCCTCTCCGAATTGAGATTTTTCTTTGTCACTGCCCCAAACCTTTTCCACTGCATTGTAGTTGGTTTTTGGTTTAAATGACATATTGAACGCTTGTTTGCTTGCCTCCTAATCGAAACTAAAGAAACCCGTGTTTTGGCCCTAGTTTTATAAATAGGAAAGTATTCTGATAGCTAGCAACGACTTATCTAATACATAGCTAATCTAGAAACTATGCCAAAATCATTAGATGAAAGAAAAAATAATTAAGTGACTTTTGAACTGATAATAAGACATCTTAGAAAAGTCAACATATAAATACCCTTCCAGGGAGCTGTAATTTAAAGAAACTTGACTTAACTAGACTAAACAGAGGTCTTGCATATTTTTTCAGAGATACATATTGATTAACTAAAATAGAGGATACAGTTTTAAGATCTTGTTAAAATTTTGAACATAAAGTTTGAGCAGGGTTAAAGTCTAGTTAAAAGATTATGTCATTGTTTAATATTTTTCTAATAACAGATAACATATATGTACATTGTACATGTGTTATATGAGTCACATTAATTAATAAATTGAGGTGGTTACTGACCAGCGTACTTTGATAATTTAACAAATCAAAAATAAACTAATTAAATCGTGACTTTTCGAACCTTAAACAAGATAAGGTGGTTACCTTCTCAATTTGTGCAATAATTTTAGGAATTAGCCAATCAAATTTGTGGTGTTTAGTTTTCTTGTGTAAAAAAATTTATAAAATACTTTATATAAACTCTGATTATAATTTTTATGTTTCAATTCTAATTCCCTTTGCCTTAATAAAATACTCCTTATTGGCCGGCCTGTTAGTTTTTCCATTGGCACTTTGCTTCAGGGAATCCACAATTAGGCAGCCGGCATGCAGTCTCAGGTAGTGAGTATTCGCATGTTGGGCCACATAATCGATCACATCCTGCTCACTCAACTCAACACCGGGTTTCTTCACAACACAGGCTGCTCCCTCATCAGCGTTTTCCATATTCCAAATTCCAAAGGCAGAAACCTCGACCACGCCAGGCATTTTAGAGATCAGTTCCTCCAGTTCGTGTGGATAGTACTTATAGCTTTGATACTTCAGAAGGTCCTTCTTTCGCTCTACGATGTACACAAAGCCATCGTCATCGATAAAGCCCAGGTCACCGCTGAGTAGCCAATTGTCTTTGTACACCAGGGCTGTAGCCTCTGGATTTCCATAATATCCCGGCCAATAGCTTCCCGTGTCAATGCACACCTCGCCCTCTTCGTTGGGTCCCAGATTCTCACCTTGGTCGTTGATAATTTTGAACTTGTAACCTGGACTTGGTCGACCCACAGAACGGGGCTTCTCATCGAAATGCCAATTAACACAGGCATTGGATGCCAGTTCCGTAGAACCATACGCAAAGTTTATGCAGTCCGAGTCGATTTTACTACGAAGTTTCTTGAGAACTTCTATGGTACATCGACCTCCGGCTATAAAGTATGAACGGAGACTCGACAGATTGGCCTCCTCGAAGTAGGGACAACTCACTAGGGCCGCTACTGGCGGCGGTGTCTGCGCAAGCCATGTCACCTTATGCTTTTCAAGTAATTTCAAGGTTTCTGTGGGATCCAAAGGCTTATCTGCTGTAATGCGCGTTGTGCTATAGACACCCGAGGCGATGATGATCAGCAATCCTAAACCCCAATCCATGGAACTGGCTGTGTATTGAACGTCCGAGGTTGTGAGGAATCTGCATAAAAATATTTAGCTCTGGTTTCAGGGGCAAATTAACAAATTAACTTACGTAAAGCCACTTAAGGCTTTTCGATTATTCGTTAGCACCACAGCCCTGGGTGTTCCTGTGCTTCCCGATGTGCTGAGGATGGCCATTGTCGGGTTACTATCCAATTTTAGAGAAGTGGGTTTAAAATCCTCTTCCACCTTAGTCTGCAGCACCTCTTCGATGGTAATGACACCCTTTTCATCCACAGGATGATTCCGCATGCTCACCAACTTAACGTCCAACTTGGCAGTGGCAGCCTTGACTTTCTTGTATACTTCCCCATCACAGAAGATAATTCGAGGCTTAGTGATCTCATAAAGACTCTCTATAATGTCACCTATGTAGGAGGGGTTTATGGCGTTTAAGGGGATGCCATTGAATAAACAGGCGTAAGCCACGGCCGTCATGTGCATAGAGTTTCCTGCCACAATTCCTACAAAGTCCGATTGACTAAGTTCCAAGTTTCTCATAAAAGTAGCAATCCGCATGGTGTTTCCCAACAGATCCTCCCGTAGAAGAATCGTGCCTTCGGGCTCTGAAATCTGCAACATTTTTCCATTATTCCCGAGCTCTTAGCTGAAGTGTTCTTCTTACTCACTTGAGCTATACCCTTGGGGTGTCGCAGCATCTCCTGGAATATAATTTCGCCAATGGACAAATCCTCTCCGAACTGAGATTTTTCTTTGTCACCACTCCAAACCTTTTCCACTGCATTGTAGCTGATTTTTGGCTTAAATGGCATGATCAATGCTTGCTTGACGCCTAATCGAAACTGAAAGTGTGCGTTTTTTGGCACAAGCCTTATAAATAGTCGCATGCAGTGACTTATCTATCATTTATCTAATCTAACAACTGTGCCAAAATTATAAGATGAATGCAAAAGTAAAGAAAGCTTATTGAAGTGACTTTATATCTGATAAAAAGGCTTTTAAGAAAAGTCAATGCATAAATACCCTTCAAAGTGGCAAACTGAAAGAAACTAGGCGCCTATATAAAACAGTTTTAATATTTAGAGGTCTTACTGATTTTTCCAAAAATGCATCTAAATCAACTGAAATAAAGGATACAGCTTTTCGATCTTGATTAAATTTTAAAAATGAATGAAATGAGTCTATTTGGACATTTGTACCCTTATTTTGAAAGGGAAGATTTTTCTAAATCGAGTTTATCAGAAATTTCATATCCGAATATCATATCGTATCTTAAATTAATTAATCTGAAAATACTATCAAAAATTTCATGAAAATAAACTCTATTAAATGTGTTTCATTTTTGATGGGCAAACAAAATACACTTTCTTTTATTTTGAAAGTGATATAAGTCAGTCTAAAGCTTTAATATGGCTAAATATTGTTTAGTCATATAATGATATTGTTGAAACAGTTCATCATAAACGTTTTGGTATCTGGGCAATTTCTTTTCGGTCTTGTCTTGGCTAAAAACACAATTACTAATACAAATGGTCTAAGTTATTAAGTAGTATAAGTTAGTATAACCTTTCAAAATCACAATTTATTGTATAAATAAGTCACTTAAAGAGTCAAATTGTTTGTTTTGAAAAGGGTATGCCATTTAAACTTTTAAAAACCACAGTTCCCTAAGAAATTGGTTATAAATTTCCCAATCATAATAAATACTCATTTATTGGCACTTTTATTATATTTTTAGGTTACATTTTTTATGTTTTATGATACAATTTGAATTCCCTTTGCCTTAATAAAATACTCCTTGTTGGCCGGCCTATTAGTTTTTCCATTGGGACTTTGCTTCAGGGAGTCTACAATCATGCAGCCGGCAGGCAGTCTCAAGTAGTGGGTATTCGCATGTTGGACCACATAATCGATCACATCCTGCTCACTCAACTCAACATCGGGTTTCTTCACAACACAGGCTGCTCCCTCGTCACCTCTTTCCATATTCCAAATTCCAAAGGCAGAAACCTCGACCACGCCGGGCATTTTAGAGATTAGTTCCTCCAGTTCGTGCGGATAGTACTTGTTGTTTTGGTACTTCAGTAGGTCCTTCTTTCGATCTACGATGTACAGAAAGCCATCGTCATCGATAAAGCCCAAGTCACCGCTAAGCAGCCAATTGTCTTTGTACACCAGGGCCGTGGCCTCCGGATTTCCGTAATAGCCCGGCCAATAGCTTCCCGTGTCAATGCACACCTCGCCCTCCTTGTTGGGTCCTAAGTTCTCCCCTTGCTCGTTGACAATCTTGAATTTATAACCAGGACAGGGTCGACCCACCGACTGGGGCTTCTCATCGAAGTGCCAATTAAGACAGGCATAGGATCCTAGTTCCGTAGAGCCATACCCAAAGTTTATGCAGTTCGAGTCGATTTTACCGCGTAGTTTCTTTAGAACTTCCATGGTACATCGACCTCCGGTTATCTGGAAATAACGGAGACTCTGAAGATTGGCCTCCTTAAAGTAGGGAGAATTCACTAAGGCCGCTACTGACGGCGGTGTCTGTGCAAGCCATGTCACCTCACGTTTTTCAAGTAATTTCAAGGTTTCTGTGGGATCCAAAGGCTTATTGGTTATAATACTCGTTGTGCTATAGACACCCGCGGCGATGACGATCAGCAATCCCAATCCCCAATCCATGGAGCTGGCTGTGTATTGAACATCCGAAGTTGTAAGGAAACTGCGGATAGACATAAAAATATTAAATTCAGAGACAAATTAACAAATTAACTTACGTAAAGCCATTTAAGGCTTTTCGATTATTCGTTATCACTACAGCTCGGGGGGTGCCAGTGCTGCCAGACGTGCTGAGGATGGCCATTGTCGGGTTACTATCCAGTTTTAGAGAAGTGGGTTTGAAGTCCTCTTCCACCTTAGTCTGCAGCACCTCTTCGATGGTAATGACACCCTCTTCGTCCACAGGATGATTCCGCATGCTTACCAACTTAACGTCCAACTTGGCAGTGGCAGCCTTGACTTTCTTGTATACTTCCCCATCACAGAAGATGAGTCGAGGCTTAGTGATCTTATAGAGACTCTTTATAATGTCACCTATGTAGGAGGGGTTTATTGCGTTTAAGGGGATGCCAATGAAAAAACAGGCGTAAGCCACGGCCGTCATATGCATAGAGTTTCCTGCCACAATGCCCACAAAGTCAGATTGACAAAGTTCCAAGTTTCTCATAAAAGTAGCAATCCGCATGGTGTTTTCCAACAGATCCTCCCTTAGAAGAATCTCGCCGTCGGGCTCTGAAATCTGCATAATCATGCATTTATTTCCTACCTCTTAGCTTAACTGTTTTTCTTACTAACTTGAGCTATACCCTTGGGGTGTCGCAGCATCTCCTGGAATATAATTTCGCCAATGGACAAATCCTCTCCAAACTGGGATTTTTCTTTGTCACC
Organism: Drosophila truncata; assembly: GCA_008042515.1. Lineage (NCBI taxonomy): Eukaryota > Metazoa > Arthropoda > Insecta > Diptera > Drosophilidae > Drosophila > Drosophila truncata. The sequence goes on from VNJQ01000304.1 coordinate 146,793, forward strand.
ACTCCAAACCTTTTCCACTGCATTGTAGCTGATTTTTGGCTTAAATGACATAATGTATGCTTTCTCAATTGCCAATGAAGAAAAACTAAAACTACACGTAGCTTGGTAGCAGTATTTATACATAGAAAAATATGCTGATAGCATTAACACTTATCTTATCGAACAGCTTTGCCAAAATCATAAGATCATTAAAAAGGTAAACAAAGCTGCTTTTGATTTGATAAACATAACTTCCAGGAAAGACGACTAATGAATACCCTTGCATGCAGTATCTTTCTTCGGTCATAAGCATAAGGTAGGAGGGCGTAACAGGCATTTAAGGCACAAATTTGATAACGATTAAATACGTTTAGGAGTCCACCTTTCTTGCCTGCTTAATTGGAGCTCAGTGCCTTGGTGCTTCAGTGGCCTGGCTGCCGGGCGGGTGGCTGCTCCGCCCATCAAAGTAATAATTCATTGAAGTGCACTTTCGTGGTCTGAGTGTGTGCCGCCGCCGCCAGTCAGTGGCTCTGTGAGCCTTCAATGAGCCGCCGCCGTTGCCGCCATTGCCTCTCTGATGACTCTGATGTCCCGGGAGCATTAGACCTCATCAATGCCATTGAACTGCCCCCCGGGGCCTGAGCAGACTACAAGTACACACTGAGTGGGGGGTAGGGCCAACCTCTCACCTCTATTCCACCCGCCGGAATAGGGACAAACATGCGTAAATTAATTTAATGTGCCTTATAAATATGTAAGCTGGTCCCCAGCTCAATAAATTCTTTTTTGCCGCTGTTTGTTTTTGCCCTCCCAGCCTGGACTTGGGTCTCGGCCAGGACCACGTGGCCGCTGGCTCTGTTCCTAGTCCTCGTTCCTCGTTCCTCGAGCCCGCCCCCCGCGGCTGTTGTTGTTCCCAACAAAGTTTGCTTTAGAATTTTTGAGCCCCAACTAATTGCTGCAAATTACAAATGATAATAGCCACAACACACGCTCAAGGTTAGATGCCGGCAATTTATTTTGTTCTCAACGAGCCCCGAGGAACTTTTGCCCACTGGCTCTTCTGGGGGGGGTGGCTCTTAGGTGGCTCTGCCAGTGGTTCTAGGGTGGCTCAGGCGTTTGCTCTGGGGCGGAGCTTGCCTTCCTCACGGCTGCGTAAGAATTATTGGCTATTTATCAAGCGACGCATTGCCCATCTCCTCCCCCCGAGAGCTTTATTCGTCCTTTTTTTGTTCCCTTCAGTTAACCTTCCTTGAGTACTCGGCGTTGACTTTGCTAATTAAATATGCATGTATGTGCGCTGGGCTCTGTGTGTGTGCACAGTGGGTGTGTGTGGGTGTGTGTACACACAAACTGATTGCAAAGCTGGCCAGCTCTGCCATTAAAGGCGCGTTAATTGCGCTCGATTAATGGCAGCAGGTTAAACGTTAAGTGAAATTAAACAGGCGCCAGGGAGTCCGACATCCGACGTGTTTTGTATACTTTTCATACGCTGTACAAGGACCCCGGTCCTTGGGTATATTGTGTTTTTTTTCGGTCTGTAATGTAACTGGCGGGGACATTAAGTTAATATATTATCGGACTGAAGCCAATGATTGCCATTTACATGTATTTATGTATATTACCCGCATGGCCAATAAAGCAATTGAATTGTCAAATAGTCCTCGGGATGTCAATATTTATTTACAATAATTGTGGAGCCTCAAAGTGGTCGGAATTTAACCAAGGGAAGATGGCTTTAAAGGCTCTTAATTTGTTCGGTTAAGGATTATTTGTTCGCTTAATTATTAATTAGAGAAGTGCCTTTATGCTGTGATTAACGAAATATATTTTTTTTAATTCTATTTACTTTTAGAAATACTTAACTCTTTTTTATTTGTTGTTAAAAGAAATAAACATTTTATATCTTTATATTTGTGTATTTTTCTATATTTTCTAAATATTATAAACCCACAAATTACACAATTTTTATAGGATATCAGAAGATCCCAAAGCTCCTCTATTAATTAAAGTGTTTTAAGTCAAAATATATATTTATTTAAGCTCTCTTTTACTTTTCTAACTTAAGCCATAAATACTTAAAGCTTTTTTATTTGTTTTTAATAAAAATAAATCATTTATATTTAAATATTTGTGTATTTTTCAATATTTTCTTTATATTATAAACCCACAAAATACACAATTTTTACAGGATATCTCAATACCCCAAAGATCCTTCTATTCCAGTCTTGTTACATGTTTTATGCCCGCTCCTCCGCTCCAATAAATTCAAGCCAAGTGAGCCACTGAGCCGTTCAGAGAGAGAGAGAGAGCCAGAGCTTTAACTTTAGCCGGACAGGAAACGGCAGCCAGGAGCCAGGAGCTGTAGCTGACTTGGCCAGGCGGGATGGTAAATTTATTTGGCTAATTAAAATATGCTGCATGCTAATGGAGCATTGTCTGCGGCTGCTGGCAGGATCTGGAACAGGACCACAGGCAGAGTATACAAGCAGGATGGCCCGCATGGCACGTGCACCACCTACACAGTGAAGCTAACGAGCCGGAAATGCTGCACATTCTCAGACGTAGAGCCAAAGTGGTAGCGGAGCCAGCCAAGCAGCAGCCAAGCTGATGGCCGAAGCGATTAAAGCCGGCTAAATGCAGCTGCCATAATGAGTTATTATGCAAGGTGCCTGCCGCGGGCCAGGGAGAGGCGAAGGAAGATGGATAAATTCTAATGAAATCATAATTCAGCTGCAAGTGTTTTCAACGAGCGTCTGGCGGGGCTCATCAATGTGCGCTCAGCTCCTGATAATGGAATAACAGCTAACTATCCATCCTGCCTGCCTGCTTGCCTTCCATCTTGGCCAAGTTTAGTGTGTAATCAGCTTCGGCAAACTTGTTCAACTCGGAACTCGCTGGCCTTGGAGAGAGACAAGCGCTCTGACCGCTAACGCAGCACCCCACTAATTCATTAATTACGAAATCACTTCGAGCGAGCTTCCGATCAGAGCGAGCGAGTCGGGTCAGAGTTATCCGAGGACCGAGAACTGAGGACCGAGGTCCTTAAACGCAGGCACTAGGCTGTGGGGAGGGGGTAATGGCGGGGCCAAGCCAAGCCATCAGCAACTTCAATTAAGTTAAGTCAGTTTCCTCATTTCGAGACAGCGGCTGTCGTTTGTTTCAGCTTTGCCAAAGCTTTTTACATCATTAGCATTTCAGACTCTCTCTCTGGGTGACAGTCGGAGAAGGACTCTGAGGAAACTGACTTCGATCCAGAAGGAGCTTCAATCCTGGAGCCACCCCATTTAGCCTGGCGCAAATTCGCAAATTTTCCCATCATTAGCATTCAGGGCAAATGAAACAAATACACTTAGAGAGAGAGAGAGAGAGGCAGGGAGGGGCGACGCGACACTCGGCACTTGCCACGCCTTCCCCGGGGCTGTTATATCAACCGAGAGTTGTTCCAAAGTTAACACAATATTTTTATTCATCCTAAGCACTGCCAGGCGTTCCAAATTCGTAGCAGCCTCGAAGGAGCTAAAGCTGAAGCTAAAGCTGGAACTGAATCAGACAAACATTCGCACATAAGCCCTAATACGTTCACACAAGTTCAATTAGTGGCAGAGAGACACAGAACCCAGTCCCAAGCTGTGTTTGTTCACCTCCTCCTCCTTCTCCTTCTCCTGGCCGAGTATCTGTATCTTGATTTTATTATACTTGCGCACTTCCAAAGCCAACTGAGGCACAAGGAACCGTAGAGAAACCGCAGCGAGGTCAGCACAGGACATCAAATAGAAATAGCCAGTGGGCACAAACACACAGAGAGAGAGAGTCAGTCAGGGATGCCCAATACTACCCAATTTTCATCCTCCTTCCCCCCTGAAGCTAATCAGAAATGTTTTACTTATAAATCCTTTGGTATGCGAACTACGTATCTCATTTTGCGTCTCGCACAATTTACGATATAGACTCCCGTCTGGGCCCCCGCCATTTGCCATTCACCATTCACCATTCGCCATATTGGTTTGCCATTTAATGGGGCACAAAGTCGGGGAATTGCTGTTTAGCATTTGCTGTGATTCGGCACGAGGCCGAGGATAAACTTTTTCCGCTCAGCTGCGAAACTTTTAATACCTTTTGTCAATTGATTCGGCGTGCGAAAAGATCCAGCCTTTTTTCCATCCCTGGGATTTTTTCTCAGAGCTGACGGAACTAATTGTTCTGGGAATTGGAATTGAATCCGTCCGATTGAAAGGGATTTAGACGGGTCAAGGGTTCAGAAAGGTTGAGCTGAGCTGCCTCGTTTTGGGGTTAACTTTTAGCACGGCAATCAGGCGTATTTTTATTGTTTTATTTATGGCTGCCAGCAGCATTATATATATACTATATACTATATTTAATTAGAGAAGACTTCCCCCTCCTCGTTTCGGCTGTGTCACGTATGCGTTGTCAGTCGGATTTACGCTGCTTATGTAATAAGCCATAAAAAGTTAATAACAATGACATGGCCAACAAAAGGCAATGACCAAAACTGATATGGACAGGCAACAATGGACTGAATAAAGGGGCAATGGTATGGCTGGCTGGCCGGTCGAAGCTGAAGGAGCTTCCTCTCGTTTAGCTTCGATTCGGTTATGGTTAAACGTGCAGGATTTATACGCACCAACAACCACCCACCCTTCGGGGGCTTCACAGAGTTGGCTAACGAAGCTCGTTGGCCAGCGGCTGCCCCCACATCACGCATACGCCCGGTAGGCGTTGATGAACTGACAATTTGTGTCAACTGCCGCAGCCGCAGAGCAAAGGGCATACGGTTGCGAGCGACTGCCGGCAACGCCCTCAAATAAATGTATTTTCGAACACAAACACCATTATTCTGTGCCGTTCCGTGCGGGGATTCCATGCGGATCCGGATGCGGGCTCCACAACTGCTCACTGCTGGCTGAAAGAGCGATTCTTCCTGGCTTCCGAGAGAGAGAGAGAGAACGAGAGTGGGAATAATAAAAATTATTCGTTTCATGTTGCGCTTGGCCAAGGGGCAAAATATTTCAGCGCCACGACGAGTGTGTGGCATATGCCACCAGCCTGGTCATGCCACCTCCTGCTTCTACTCCTGCTCCTGCTACTGCTCGTGCTGCTGCTGCTGCTGCTGCTACACATTCTCGTCCTCAGCTAGTGTGCGTGTGCGTGCGAGTGTGTGCGGCAGCAGATCGGCACGGGAATTATTAACTTGTAATGTGCTCTGCATAGCGTTTTTAATAAAAGCCGAACCAAACAGGACGTGACCAGCTGAGGCATCCACATCAGGGATGCTCCGGGGAGTGCCATGGAGCCAACCTGATGACGAGGACACCACGTGTGCGAGCCGCAGGGCAGCCTTATGCAGGACAAACTTATACATTTTTATGTCGCCGATGAAGTGATGGAATAAAATTTTTTGTTTTGCATTGATTGCCATGTCCGATTTGGGGTGAGGGAGTGGCACGAGCAAGGGACATCAGGACACATGCTCAGAATGAGCACACAGAGAGAGAAAGTGGGTTGGGAAATGGAAATAAAATATATAAGATTTACTATTTATATTTAAAATATTTTTAAAATGTCGTAAAAGGTTTATTTCCTAATCAATCTGTTTTTAAAATATAAAAAAAAATAATAAAATTATTTTTCCCTTTTGTTACCATTTCAAAATTCCCTCTTCTGACACCTCTTTTCTCCCCGTGCAAACACGGCCATGGGCCCACCGAGTAGTAGTTGGCTGCGATTGAGCAAAACGAGCGCCCAGGGAATCAGTACGCAGCAAGGGCAAAGGACAAAGGACAAACGACAGGATACACACGTAAACGCTTTAAGTTGAAGCTGAACAAACAGATTTTTTCCCATCGCAGCTGTGAGGCTTTTCCCCTTAACCCCACCCCCGACCGCCAACGTTCTGAACAGTGTGGCTTAATGCGGCGTCATGGCACCGCCAGAGAAACTTTATCAATTAAACTTGGCCATTTTTTATGCAGGGCCACGCACCCGCAGGCCTTCCTGCCTGCCTGCCCAGGCTCCAACATCCAGACCCCAAAGCCAGGCCAGTGACAACTATCCGGGGCCATGAAAAACAATGACAAGAGATGCGCCAAAATGATAGAGTTTCAGGCTCAAGCCAGAGGGTTAACCTCAGGCTAACTGCTGCCATAATTTGTGCCATGTCTCACATGGGGATCTCTCCCTCTCTCTCTCTTTGGCTATCTGGCCAACAGATTTGAATCTCCAAATGGAGTGCCAAGAACTGGAACGAAGCTGATCATCTGGCCGCCAGGTGCTTAGATGCGTGGCTGCTCTCCTGTCGGCACTCTAGCAAATTGGACCATGGAGACCGTGACCACGCCCCAAGGCATGCTGAGATTCTGACTCAGAGAAGCAAAGATAGCAGCTTGCCTTTTGCTGCAGCTGCTGTGGCTGGAGGACCCACTAAGATGGCTCCAAGACCAGCGCGAGTCACTTGCAACCGCAACCGCATTTAGTTTCCTCGCTCCTCCTCTGTGGCCGAGCGCCTATTAGAAAACATTTTGCACTGGGGAAAATACTCAAGAAAATATAATAAGAAATATAATAAATTTATTAAACTTGTATAATTTGTTAGCAAATTAAAATTCGATCATCATTTTCAAGGAATTTGGTATTTAATAAATAGGAAAATGTAATAGAAACTTCAAGTTTTACATTCGAAGAACAAAATATACTTTAAATACTTACTCTCCAAGGATAAAAATCAATTGAATGAAAACTTTAAGGCAGGAAACGTAATATAATCGAAAATCTGATTTATTTTAAAGAGCTTAAAGGATTTTTATGCAAATTTAAATCAAAATTCCCTTCTGAAAATAAAACAGACTTAGAATTTAACCCTAAGTTAGCCAAAGAAATGTAAGCCAACTATCAAAGTTTATAAATATATTCCTCACAGCCCAGAAGTAAGCGATTCTTCTTTGAGACTTCTCTTTTAGCACTCTTAGCTTTCGGTCTTGTTGAACTCCTAAGAACGATTTATTTCTAAGTGTGCCAACTGCGACCTGCCGCAACCCACTTGGCAAACGGCGACCTCAGGACCAAAAAACTATTGTGCGCTCCTCCAAGCTTTGTTTGAATGTGCTCGGCTTTCGCCCTTTCCGCCCTCGGGCCTCCGCCTTTACCTCCGCCCTTGCCTTTTGTTGGGGAGTAACTAAGAGCCAGCTGCAGACCCCTTTTTGCCATTGCCAAACGCCACTGTCGACTGTCGCTGCTGCTGCTGCTGCTGTAGCTGCTGCAGCTGCAGCTTTTTGCATGAGTGCATTGTTGTCGCTGCTGTGCTGCCGCTGCTCTGCTAGCGCCTCTGCTCCAGCTCTGCCGCAGTGCGATGCTTTTAATTACAAAAGTTACGTATACGTCCTGTGCACCGCGTCCTTCAGTTTGCCTTCGTTCGCTGTCGCTTGTTTGCAGGTGTTGCAGCTGCGACTGCCAATGGACTGCGACTCCAACTTGGCTGCTGCTGCTCAGTTGAAGCTAAGTGGGTGGTGGGTGGTGGGTTGGGGAGGTATGGCATGGAGGCGTGGCAGACGACCGTGTCAGGGCAACGCTTCAAGTCGTCGGTTCCGTTCGAGAACGTTAATTACCGTTGCAGGTGAGGTTCCAAAAGGTGCCCGCACAGGTTAAGTTGGAAAATGGGAGGCGACACTATAGACACTATAGAGAGACGGCGGCATGGCATGGATGCTGGATGGAGTGCTGCCGGCCTGGCAGGATGTCGCGTTGCAAGGGTGACGGCAGATAATGGCAAGCAGGAAGCGTGGCCAAAAATGTGGCAGCCCCAGCAACGCTTCAAGCCGCATATAACTGTATAACTGTATAATTAGTGCCATTTTCTGAATACGAAATAACCGAATGAGAGGTTTATACATGAGCACTGGGAAAAAGGTCCCCAAGCGACTGGAATTCAAGCCAGAAAAAAGGGATTTAAAGCTGGTTCTCTACTTTTTATTAGAGTTTAGGCTTTTACGAAATATTAAAAATATGGAAAACTGTCAACAAATTTAGCTTGCACTTCTTTCCTATTAAATATTCATAACTTAGCTATTTTCGTTATAAAATCGGGTAGCTTTGCACTTACATTGACATTGTTTTCACTGAATTTAAATGAGAAATACTTTGTTTTCTTATTTTTAAAAGTGTATTTATGTTTGTGGGTGTGTGTTGGGTTATTGTTTTTGTAATAGCTGTTGCTGTGGTTGTTGCTGGGCAGTTTTATGTACTTTATGGTCGGTGGATGCCACTGTGTGTATATGGCACTTTCCCGGCCATTTCGAGTGTTGTGTCCCTGCAAATGAATTCTAATTTTTTGCACAAACTTTAAAACAAACACACACTAGCTGTATGGTGTGTGTGTGTGCGAACAGTGGAAGTAGCCTAAATAGAAACTCAGCCATGAGAACGCAGATTAGTGAAAAGTGGGGACTTTGGCTTACAAGTTACAGTCAGTGAGTGAGTACATTTAATCAGTGTATCTTTTCCTCTCTTTTGGGATTTTTAAATATTTAAAAGCGAGGAATTTATATTACTTTATGTATTTCCTATACATACAAAATATAATTATTAAAATAAGAGATCATACTTATTTGATATTAATAAATTATTACCTACCATAAATTTCTATATAACTTAAACGACTTTTTTCTGCTAAAGATAAATATTTGACCTTTCTTAAAATTGATATTTTAAATATTTTCCCATAAAGATTATGACTTTAATAGGTTCGCTTTGGTTTATTTCATGGTTCATACTTCCACCGATTTGTTGCCTAATAAATCATCTATTTCACACCTAAGGCAATAATGTTTACAACATGTAATAAAAAAAATCTAAGCTATAGATTATATTTCATAGATAATGTCTTTGTTAAATCTTATTTAATAAAGATTGCGGCCTTTTGTGTGCTCGTTTTGTTGCCTTTCCAGTGACTTATTCCCGTAATGATTTAATCGCCCTTGGAGACTAATCATGTGTGACTAATGTGAATGCGAGTCACATTTTCTGTCGGAGGATAACTCATTCTTATTACACCTAAAACAATTGTAGTCTTTTGGGTGGGTTTTATGACTATATTTGTAATGAATTGAGTAAGCAAGAGAGATTTAAGGAAGGAATTTAAGAAAGAAAAATAATTAATATTAGAAAATAAATATATTTGGAAAAAAGAAAATAAAGAAAACATTTTTTAAATCAGTTTAAACAATTTAGAAATAAATTTGAGGGAGAATGAATTATATAACAATGTGGGGGATATGAGAAAATAACTTAATTAACAGTTTTGAAATGTAACGTAACAAATTAAGCCCTAAAAATAGGTAAAAATGTCTTACAAAAGTCCAGATTTATTCAAAAAATTACAAATTGTTTACATTCTGTAAATAATGTGAGTGTTCTGGTAGAAACAAGGCGGAGAAACTTGATGACTGACGATCTAAAGCTGACCTTAGCTAATTATTAAGAATCCATATTATGTGCTTTTAAGTTTTATTTATTTTTAAAGATATTCTTAAAGTTCATGTTCAATTTTAGCAATCAGTATTACTTGGGTTACTGATAAGTTCATTTTTTAAATTTCCCCAAAGAAAGTGCTCTTCTTTTCAACTTTATTATTATTAATATATTATTATTATAAAATACTACTTATTTATTTTTATTTCTACATCCATTTGCTTGTAGAGCATTATCCTTAGCCCACTTTAGGCCATTTCACAGTCGTCATAGCCGAACCCTAAACTTATGCCATTGTTAGTGTTGCATTCTCCGTTGGTCTTTTGTGGCTGCGGGCAGATTTGGCCGCAAAACAAACTTGCGAGCTCTTTGCACGCGCATGAGCTGCCTTTCGAGGGCTTTTCATTTAGCTAATCTCCACTGTACTCGTTCAGTCGGCGCTGCTGATTATGCCTCCGTTCGCTCTCTGCCCTGCTCCTCCTTCTCGTCGTCGTCCTCTGTGTTTGCTTTTGAGTGGGTGGGTGGGCCGCTGAGTGGGTGCCCTGGGGTGGTGGCTTCCACAGGCTGTGAGAGTGGGGTCTTGGTTTGGTTTGGTTTCGGGATCGCTCACTCAGTGGCTCACTCAGCTGTACGGCTGGGGCGGTGTGTGCACACAATTTTGTTTTATGGTTTTTTAGTTATGAAACTGAAACTGAATTACATATGTATATGTGTGTAATGGCAAGCATGTTACAGCAACAACCGATTTAAGCGTCGATGTTGTTGCTGCTGCGGTTCACACTGCCACCGCTCCTGCTGCCGCTGCCGCTGCTGCTGCTGCTGCTGCTACTGCTATTGTTGTGGCTGCTCTGCTGGCTCTTGTTCTCCTTTTTTTTCTGTTTTGTTTGGCATATTTACGCAGCATTTTTTGTATGCTTAAAAAAGGGAGAGCAGGAGCAGCATCAGCAGGGAGGGTAATGAAGCAAACTGCTGGTGGTTGGGGATTCGAATCGGGATTGGCATGACCATAGCGAACCCGACTCCCGGCACACAGATAATATAAATGTTGTTTAAAGTTTAAACGAAACCAGAGAGAGAGAAACCTCTGCATTTTCCAGCACTTTCCCTCCGCCCGCCTGCATTTCCCACAGTCATAAAGTGATACACGAAACGATGCCCAAGCCTGGCCATGGGTGAAATTGAACATTCCTGAGTTCCTGAGCTCTGCCGGCTGCCGGCTGCCGGCGGCTGAAAGCGGAGAGCTCTGCATATGTAAGCGAAGCGCATTTTCCTACCCGCTTTACCCGCTTACCCGCCTTTCCCTTGGCCACACTCTCAGAGCTCTCTGCCTTTCTGTTTGGCCGCTTATTTGAATGCAATTGACTGAAGGCTTAGCCAACATTATGTGTGGCCTGGGTCGGGCTTAGTCTGCTGGCGACATGTTGGCTTTTGGCTCACCCATCACTCGCAGAGTGGGGACAGGCAGACACATGGACACATGGGTAGATGGACACATGGAGGGATAGACAGGCGGCAACAACAACCAGTTGCAGCACAGCAACAACATTGGTAGCAGCAGCAGCAGCAGTAACAACATCACGCATACATGTATTTCCGTATCCGCATCCGCATCCGTTTCCGTTTCCGCTTTGTGCATTGCAAAGCAGCCGAGGCAGCAGAGACAGCAGGAGCTCAACGGGTTGAAGGCGAGGGCGAGGACGTGGGCCAGTCAGCGCCAACGACAACGGCAGTGACAACTGTCATGCTTTTATGGCCACATTTGCCAATTGTTTGCTGAATTGTTGACGGGAATGTCGCCCGGATGAAAAGCTACGGCAACGGCAACGGCTACGACCGACTCTGAGTCTGAGTGTGAGTCTTCGTCTCCTTCAACTGTGCGAATGCGGCGGACGTGAGCATGGCTCGACTTCATCGCATTATTGTTTCCTTGTGTGGACGGACGACTGCTCCTTGCCAGGCCCAGCCGCATACATACGCATCAGCAGTTAATCTTATTTAAGGGACAGTCGGCTGACAGATTATGCCACCCAGCAAGCCATCCAGCCAGCCAAGTCAATCCGCACTAGCACCTGTTATAATCATGCCGTAAGCTGACGATGGCAACACGTTGCCACAAAATCCCCGGGCACACGCGATTCATACAAACTCTTTGATGCGGAAATTCGCCCGAATTTCCACGCTAAAGAGAGAGAAGTCTAGTTTTCGTTGAATGAATGAATGGATGGCTCCATTGGATGGTTGCCTAGTCGAAAATACACTCAACCGTCAAAGTAAACAAGTTCATGTTGGTTGTTGATGATGGGACCCCGAAAAATTGTGATATGCGGACAGATGACAAAACAAATGAGTGCCTGACGGGTTGCCAACGCGATTGACGGATTTAATAAATGTCGAAAATAATTATATAATTTTATTTATGCATATATTTTCGGCCACGGTTCATTGGTCGCACACAGCCGTGTAAATAATAGAAAGCAAACAATAATAACATGGTATGTCATTAAAATTGCATGAAACATATTAAAATGTTCAGAATTTAATTATTAATCCGCAATTAGCCTGGCATTTTAAGGGTAAATCAAATGCAATTGTTTTAATCAAATTTTCGTTAATTAATTTGCAGTTGTTGGGGGGTGAGAAAAGGGTTGTTTGTGGTTTGACATGACGAATTACAGAATCTTTCTTTGTTTTACAAATAATTGATTATTATTTTTAAATCGTGTGCGACTTGTTAATAGATTTAATTTAGTGTTTGAACAGCTTAAAAATTACACTTAATCTGCTTGAAATTAATAGCTTTCATTTAGCATGCATTTTGCTATATTTATATAATGAATTTCCCTTTAATAGCTTTTAATTTATAACAATTGAGTGTTGAACTCTGCTGCTACTCGCTGCTGTTTTTTAAGTTCCTGCCAGGAATAATAGTTTCCAGTTGGCATTTTCAACAAACAAACATTGTAATCTTTTTTGTGGGTTAATGCGGCAGCAGTGGCAGCCTTCAAATTCCGTTTATTGCTTGAACAAGCCTCGTGCAGATGGCCCCCAAGTTGGTAATGGCCACCGTTGCAGTAACACCATTAAAGCGGACTCGAAGGAGCAGGCAGAGAAAGGGGAGAAAGAGGAGCAGGTGGTCTCTTGGAGCAAGGCAGCGGCATGCAATTCTTCTCATCATGATATACCTTCCGCTTGGCCGCCGCTGGCAGACACCCACGCTGCCCGAGCCTCCCCGCTGCGCTGTTGGTTTTAATTCAATTTAACAATCTTTTTTCGCCCGTTTTGTTGTTTTTTTGTTTTTTTTTCGCTCTCCTCGGCACTTTTTCGCCCAGTTTTTACCCAGTTTTGCCCCGTTTTCCTCGGCTGCGCCGCTGCATTGTTGCTGACAGCGGAAATGCAGCTGCTGGCCGGGACAGCGACGCCCACTGAGGCAGAGACAGCGGCAGATGCAGAGGGCGCTGCGACGCCAGCCATTAGTGCAAATGAAATTGCATTTTGTGTGCCCCAAACACTCAAAGAAATTTAATCAAAGGCACTGCTCCGCTGCACTGCCTCGTTCACTGGCCATGTTTGGCATATTTTCCTATACATGTGCCAGTTACAGTCTACATTCGATAAGATTAATCAATTAAAAATAGAGATCAAGCCGGTTAAGCTCTCAAAATAACACTTGAGAGGACCAGCAGTGTTTCTTTCTTGTGATTCATCTTCTTTGAATTTTTTAGAGACTAAAAAAGACGTTTAAAAAGATCAATAAATATTCCTAAAATAAAATACATTTTATAATTCCGTATTATCTATTAATGTTCTTTAGTTATAGAGCCTACTGTACACCTCTTTATATTATATCCATGTTTATGGCATGTCTGAATATCTGTTTATGTCTTGGTTTTATTAACACTAAATCGACTGCAACGTTTTTCTATGAACGCCATGGCAACTGCCGAGAGTTTGGCCAAAATAATTGCAGATAATAATTTCCAATATTTCATAAATGTTCACTGAACGGACAGTCATTCCACCTCCCCCCCGTACCTCGCCAAGTTTGAATACCTGACCAGGTAGTGTAGCAATCAAATGATATCGGCTAGCCACCACCACTCTGCTTCCCGTAATATTACTCCTGTGTGTTCTCCTCCTGGATTCCGATGATGGAGAGTTCGAGTAGAGTAATTGAAACGTATTCATCATCATTTGCGAGCATTTTGGCCATTAGGAGCAGCTTACGGCTTATGGAGTGGGACATGGGGGCGGGTCGACGAGGGAGAGTGGCAATCTATTCAAATAGATGATGAATAACATGCATTAAATAATGCCTGCCAGTGCGTATATGGAGTATTATTACTCCAGTTTCCGCCATTTGAGTGCCTCGCCACCGGAAACTGTCCCGAGATTTGCCCAAATCTACAAGAATTAATTACGATTGAAATGCAAATCGATTGTAGGTTGTGTTGTCTGTTGACCACAATTGAACTAGATATTGGAATACCGAGAATACAAGCTGGATATCATTAAATCTTTTAGGAGAGTTTTGAATATTTAATTATTAATAATTCAGTACTAATTAAATAATTTATATTGAATGCAATATTGCCTTTGATTTAATTTAAAATATATTTGAAATAAACGTATTTATTGATTTTATTATTAAAACAAGAAAGGAAGCTAACTTTGGTTTTACGAAGTTTATATACCCTTGCAGATTGTATTGTAATTAAAAACGAAATTAAGATAACATTGAATAACATGTATGAAACTTTTCAGTTGCTTGCTACTGCCTTCTGCGCGCCTGGTATATAAAATTCAGAAATTAACGAATTTGTACTGAAAATGCGCAGATTTGAATCTGGATTTGTGCCTACAACAACAACAACAACAACAACTACAGCTACAAGATTTTGTACAACAACAACAAAAACATTTTGACAACAACCATTTGAAAAAAAAACCTTAACTTCATATATGATCTAAAACACAAACTTCTGACTGAAATTATAATACCCTGCAAGGGTAAAACAAGTCAGAATGTCGAAATTTGTTAGAAGTTAACTAGTTCTTTTTTCAATTATAAATTCTAATTACACCAGTGCTGCCTGAAAAAAAATTTACAAAAGTAGTTCGTTATTGTTAAATTCTTGGAGTCATCAGTTTTTATTATAATCTTCTAAATAATCTATTTGCAATTTTACATTTACATTTATATAATTTCTTATGACAGCTAGAGCTTAGATTTATAAAAAATAGAAGCCGGCATTCTTGAATCATAAAAGAACTACTATATTTATCATTTCTAGATCCATAAATCCATAGAAATATTTTTTTTATAAGGCACCCTTTGGAATCAAAAAAGATATTCCTTTGCTTCATCCGCTTTCTGCCCTGCCTTGCCCTGGACAATAATTAAAGACTTACTTCCTGCTGGCCCACAAATTGAGTGATTTATTGCCCGACCCCGCCCCCTTATCGAGGGGGCACGCGCGCCTATCTATCAGCCTTATCAACTACAAGTGCACAGAGTGGTGTTCGTTGGAGTGTGGGGAAGTGGTGGTCTCGTCATGGTGGAGTGGGAGGCTGAAGTGGAGTGTAGTGAAGTGTACTGGAATCACGAGCACGTGAAGAAGTGGTTATAGTGGGTTTACAAGTGTCCAACTGCAACTAAACAGACTTTAACGTAGCTCTAAGTCTAGTAATACTATTCAAATTTAAGCTGAAACAATGAAAATGTATTCTTTGATCCTCCGTTAGGTCCAGGCCACACGTTTTCGAGCAAATTTCGGTGGAGCCGCCGTCTCTGAAGTGACCACATTCAGGGATCGAGTTTTGGTGAGACGCTGAGAATCAATTTCGCTACGAGTCGGTGGCATATCCTTCCACACATCCAAATTGAGGTTGGAGAACGAGTTGCTAACCGCAGGCAGGGGATCCTCCTGCGGTGGGGCTGCCTGAGATTCCGTCACCTTGAGATCGGCGACCGAGGGAGCCGGTATCTCAGGCTGCTCTTCGTTGAGCTGCTCCAGCTGCTTGTTGGCCTGCTCAATGCCCGTGAGGTGCTGACTCCTCAACTCCACCAACGTCTGCTGCTGTGTGACATTCGCCTGAAGCAGTTCCCCCAGGCTGACTTTCTCCTGCTCGATGAGCTTGCTCAGCTCGCCGTACCGCTGCAAATGCTGCTCCCGCCAAGTCTCCTCGCAGCGCTGCAGATTGTACTTTGCCTCTGACTCGTACATGGTCTCGATTTGAGTGCAGGCCAGCTCCTCGCTCTCCAGATCCGAGCGGTATTTCGCGAGGAGAGCCTGCAACTCCTCCGTTTTGACCACATAGTTGGCCATGCGCTGCAGTAGATTGATGCACAGAGAGATCTGCTTGCGACTGGCCTCGCTGCGCTGACGGATGAAGACTTTGATCTTCTTCAGGTTAAAGGCATGCCCCGCATCGGCACGACGGAGAACCAAAGCTGTGCTCTCCTCCAGCAGTTCCTTCTCCTTGTCCAGTTCACCTAAGAAGACCCGGAATTGCTGCTCCTCTTCCTTCAGCTTTTCAGCTTCCTGCTGGCGCAGTCTCAGCTCCGACATGTGCGACTCTTGCAAAGCGCGAAGCTCACGTAACTGCTGCTCGCGAATTTGCTGACGCTCCTTCTGCGCCTGCTCTGTGCGGTTAATCTCCTGCTGGAGCAGCAATTGCCGCTCGGCAGCCAAAGCCTGCTGCTCCTCGCGCTGCTGCTGATTCTCAATCTGACGATCCAGCCAGTTAAGCTTGGCCAGCACCTCGTTGTCCGACTTGGACTGATAGAGCAGCTTCTCATCGTCGACGCCATGTCGCCAGCGACCGTAGAGCTTAGCCTCCATCTCCAGTTTGCGACGCAGCTGCTCCTGCTCCTTCAGGGACTGGTTTACTCTGTCCAGCATCTGTAAGTCGCCACCGCCTGGCTCGCGGGGCTTGCGTCGCCGCTGCATCTCAGTGTCGTAACCCTCGTTCTCCTGAACCAAAAGCTGACGAAGCCTGGTCTTTCGGTCATCGAGGGCCGTCTGCTTCTCCTTCTGCTCGCGGCTGGACTGCAGTTTTTGATCGGCCTTCTCGTAGTACTCTTTGTTGGTCCAGTTCTCGAAGCGGGACGTCACCTTGCCCCAGTGGCTGTAGTAGCTGTTCAACGCCTGGGTGGCCTGCACCCGATTGTTCTCCTGCTCCATGCGTTGCGCATACGCCGCGTGCTGCTGGTTGAGGCGCCCCGACATCCTCCTGCCAAACACACAGAAAAAAAGAAAAGAGAGGGAGAGATGGGTGAGAGGCGCCAGTTGGCAGACAAGTTCATAAACTTTTAAATTGGGGCCAAGGCAAGCCAAGGAATAGGAAGGGGAAAAAAATGAAAAAGGAAGCAATTTCTCTTCGACAAGGAAAGAATCTCAGCTGGACACACACACACAACTTCGTTCAATTAGCTCTCCAGGATGTTCAACTCTGAGACTCACCTCGGTGAAAGAAGATATATTCCGCTCCGGAGGGAGATACAGGGGGAAAACCGAGAGCTGAAAGTTTACTGTACGGAGTGTTTCCCTTTTTTTTCTGACGACTGCTGCTGTGCTCTGTGTGTGTCTGCCTGCCTGCCTGTCTTTTGTGCTGCCTACTCGGACCGACCACTGGAAATTCGAAATTTCTGGGCAAA
The DNA here is from genome assembly GCA_008042515.1 of Drosophila truncata. Classification (NCBI taxonomy): domain Eukaryota; kingdom Metazoa; phylum Arthropoda; class Insecta; order Diptera; family Drosophilidae; genus Drosophila; species Drosophila truncata. The sequence goes on from VNJQ01000304.1 coordinate 163,909, forward strand.
TATCACCAACGAATTCTATTCTTTTGGCCAGTCAAAGGCTGGCTCCGCTTTTAGTCAGTGAATGCATGGCTGGTGACCGGACAAGCGTTATGGTTTCCCCGGCGCTTCATTTTGGGTTTTACCCCCGCCTTTTCCCTAACCAAAACTGCAGCCAGCCATCACCGCAGCTGTCACTAACTGCCAAAGCAGCGCCCCATCCCCAGCAGCAGCAGCAGCAGCAGCAGCAGCAGCAGCAGCATCAGCTGAAGCAGAAATGGCAGCGGCAGCCAGTCGAGCAGCCAAAAACGCAAAAATATGGCCAAAATCTGCCGGAACATTCCCCCTGTCCACACTATGGAGTAGCCATCTCCCTGAACCGGGAACATTTCCAGGCCAGAGCCAGCCGCCAATCCATCAAACAGGGCAGCAGGCAGGCCAGCAGATTGTTAGAGGAGTCGGGATGCAAATGACCACACTAGGAAAAAAGAAAACAATCATTTTTGGCGGCTACTTTCAGCCAGATTTTTTAGTGGAACAATTTATGGAAAGCTCTTAAATCATTGTTCAATTTAAAAGTGATGGACACTTGGGTTAGAAGTTGGATATATTCCCGAGAATTGTATGTACAAAATGGTAGAACAAATATGGTATGTTGACTTTAAACTAGTGTACAAAAATATCCTCGAAAATACTTAGAAAACACCCTTAACATCTATCAACTTTCCCCTCAACTCCTCTTAAAAACTTGTTTTTATTTGGTGGATAAAAAAACTACATTTTAATATTTTAAAGTGCAGAAACCCAACTGGGAGCTGGAGGACCTACTGAGCTAATTTCCCAAAGATTTATGGCCAGCACGAAGCGCATTGATATATGCCAAATTGTTTACAAATTGATTGCATTATTAATAATGCCCACCAGAGGCTTTCCCGATCAAAGCCTCTTTGGGTCTCATTGCGAATTCAATGGAAAATACGAGCAAGGTGCGTGGCAGTTGGGGATTTCGGCGGAGGGGAATGGGAATGAAATGTAAAATATTCCAACAAAGTACTCCTTATGTCATATGACAGACGACAAACTTTGGCAATAAATCAAACAACAGGCGACGACGATGCCAGTGAGAGGCGGGATCTGTTATGTTCAGTTCAGTTCAGGTTCGGTTCGGTTTTGTGGGGGCTGCTGCGGGCTTTTGCTTTGGCGTGGGCGTGGCACACGTGGAATACAGCAGAAGCAGCAGCAGCAGTGAAATGCCAAGATGCCACCGCTATATAGACTTAATACACTTTCGGCACACACAAATTCACTTCCTTAATTGAAATTTTAATTTGAATACTTTGGCAAAGTTTTGGCCGACAGCCAGCGAGCAAGCGAGCGAGCTGGGAGTGAGACAGCTCACGCTGGCAGCAATAACAAACAGCCAAAAAGTCGCCGAAATCCATGTACTCCCCCCTCCTCTGGTATCCCCTGGTATGCCACGTTGCCATCCTGTTATCCTGCCAGCGACCAATTCCCCTCCGCAGGCAATCTCGCACAGGCTCAGCGCGTTTTCAATTTACGCGCCTCGCGAGTCGTTTGTCATTTTATGCGTCCTAATATATGGCATGTGCGTGCCGCTACAAGGATACCAGTCTGTCCTGCCCTCCGACTGGTGGCCCCACTCCCTACCAGCCAGCACCCTTGATGGGTGAATTTTCCTGCCAACCAGCAAGGCGTAACTAATCAGCACAGACAATGATATGGCGACATCTGATGAATTGTTCGCTTTGCCTTCAATTCGGGGGTGTTGGCATACATTTAAATGGGTGTGCACAGGGAACAAATATTAATAGATGTTTCTTTTAGTTAAAATATAATTTAATTTTAATATTTAAATGTTTAAATATGAATACTTATATTTAAAAGTATTTAAAAGAAAAATATATAAAAGAAAGTGAATTTGTTTACGCAATTATCTAAGGGATATCATAGAAACAAGATAGTAAAAATCAAACTATAAATCTATCTCACAAATATTCAAAATTTATAAAAAATAATACAGTTTTCAGTATTATATTTCAGTATTCAGTATCAGTATTAATATTATCCAAAAATACTCTACAAGTATTCTTTAATTTATAAAAGATATTCCTCATTCCTTATAAGAAAAAGTAAACCAACTTTTCATTTATAAATATTAAAATTGAAAACATTGTCACAAGAATTAAAGTAAACAAACTTTTCATTTATAAATATTAAAGTTAAAAACATTGTCACAAGAATTCCCCTTTTAGTGCTCATTTTTTATTTTGGGGTCACAGTTTAATTAAATTGTTTATTATTGATCACTTTGGCTGAGTGAATACCCTGATTTTCCTGCGATACGTTCAATGTTCGATTTGAAAAAAATTTAAATTAAAGAAAAAACCCCCGTCAAAAACCCTATCACCAGCACTTAAATTTCTTTCGTAAGGCAATCAGAGACAGAGAGGGCCCTTGGCTTCGTATCAATAAATTAGCTGCTATCTGATATTTATTCGATTTGGTGCGACCAATTCATTACGATTAAGATTATTTTGATAGCGGAAATGAAATGAAATATTGAACTGAAGATATGTCAAGTATATCCAGTGTTTACTCACTGTGTACGAGTAGATCGACTCTTGCATGGCTCAGCCATCAAAGAGTTTTCATTGAGGCCCCCGTCCCGGGGCTTCGGGGCTTCCCCCAGCGATTGCAATTACTTTTGTTAATTGTAATATACACACAGAGCTGCCGCAGAGACACTCGTTTATTTATCTAATGTGCCAGAGAGTGTAAAGCTTCTGGCTCGATAATGTTTACCTTGGTGAATACCCCATACCCCGTCCGTCCGTCCGTCCGTCGATTCGGAGGGGAATAAAAGAATGCCTGTGATTTTGCCTCTGATTTTGTGTGATTTTTTGTTTTGTTCTCCCTCAACATTTTTCATCGGGAGAGCGTGCCAAGGCGTAGTTAGTGTGCGGCGCACTTAATACCCTGATAAGATGTGAGATTAGCGGGGAGCCAGCCGTCGAAGGGTAAATTATGAGCACAATGGTCAGTATTGTTACCTGAGGAAAGTCGCTGAGGGGATGCCCTAACCACAGGCTAAAAACTAGCTTGAAGTCGGAAGACAGTCCTTAAAGGGAACTACCTAGAATTCACCACAAAAATATTCCTAAAACTAAAAAAACAAATTGTATTTCTAACCAAAATCCCTCAAACTATTGCTAGGCTTATGTAACTATCAAAAATTAAACTTAAATCCCTTCGGTTTCTCTTCCGATTTTAATATAGGAATAATTGCCACTCCTCACATATTTTACTTATAAAGAAAATCCTGTATCGTGTATCTTTACCTTTATAAATTGAAAACCACCAAGCAATTTATCCCACCCAAAAAATGTTTAAAATTCTTTGCCGTGTGGTTATCTCAACCGCACACCTGTGGTCGTAAACATATCTTAACTTATTACAGTGTTATATCGAGAGGCATAAAAATTACGTTTATGCCCGAACAATGGGCCAGAACGAGTGTTCACCACTTAAAATAAGAATTTTCCTGACAATCATTATTATTATTTTATTCAAAGCCAAGAGGATCATGTATGAGTTAACCTTCTGAGGGAGTTCTTATACCTCCCCGAAAAGGAAGAGCAACTCGAGATTACAAGACCTAATCAAAGGCACTTGTTGACACAGGGGCCGGAGCCCCAAATAGTCGAATTCGAGTTCTCTTCGGCTGAAGCCAATGGTCTTTAGTTTAGTTCTCATCAAAGACATTGGCACGCAACATGGGCGACAAGGCGTCTGGATCCGTCACACAACACCCACCGCCACCACTCACGGACTCCTACGAGCAGTTCTGGCAGCAGCAGCAACAACAACAGCTGGCCACGAGTTGTGGTAAGTACGCAACTTAAGCCACAACTATTTTGCTGTTAAAACAATTCAACAATTTCCAAGAGCGTTCGAGAAAATTTCCCCTTTTTGAAGTGTAATAAATATTAAGTTCGGGGTAGGGTCGAGGGCGGGCGTGTGGTCTGCGTGTTTACCTTGCCACAAGCATAAACAGCAAATAAAATAAAGCAGCCCCAGGTACATATATAGAGGAGAGAAAATGAGACTGGTGATTTGGACTTCCTTTGGTCGGGGCGGCGCCAGCAGAACGCATCTGGCAGTGCGCGGTGCTCCCCCGAAAAACCTGTGTGTGTGCACACTCTCTCGCCACTAAAGACAAAAAAAAAAAAGAAACAAATTTAGATTAAGATCGAGATGAAGATGGAATGTGTTTGTTCGCCATAAATCGACGACGGAAAATAAAATGCTGTTAATTTGTCTATCCATCCGATCTCGGCACTCCGACTAAAGCAATTTAATACCGGCATTTGCAGCGGGCTTCCCCCAAAAACCCAAATGATCACACCAAGGGGCATCCCCGGCCCAAAAAAAAAAAAAATCCAACAAAATTTAAAACACAAATACAAATACAAATAAAAAAGAGTATGTCCGGTGCCGGTGGTCAAAGAAAGCAGATGACACAGAGAACAACCAGGGACAGAGATGCTGTCACAGTTACCAAGTCACGGTTTTTGAAGTCTAAAATCCGAAGAAACTAACGATTGTGGTCAGGAAATGATAGCTGGTATTAAAGTTCACAATTAATCATTAAAATTTGATAAGGAAATAGATAATTTAATAAGTTCTGGAATATAGAAATAATAGATTAGGTGTCACTTCAAGTATTTGTAAATATTAGTACTTCAAACCAAGAACAAAGGAAGAATAAGCCCTTTAAGAACATTCAAGAAAAATTGTTCTGAATGATGAAATTAAAATTAGAACTCGAAAAGCCAATTTATAAAGAAGAACTAAAAAATAAAGCGCTGAAAAGCGCTTTAAAACAAGGATAGGCAATGAATATTTTATAAACTAAAGCAATAATCGTTGATAAAAGAGATATTTTGGATATCCTTCTGTGATTTATTTTGGAAAAGAATTAAAGCTATAATATTTAGGAATATAAAAAAAAAATATTCAAATATTTAACAACTCAAAAAATCTCGAACTAAAAAACCAAACTTAAAGCTAAATTTTCAAAAATAAAAGTCGTACAAACAGAGCTGCATTAGCATATTTAAATATTTCGTATTCAACAACAAATGAGTCATAGATGAAGAGGGCTTTTTTCAAAAAGTGTCTTTCCAAGAAATTGTGGAGTTGAAACTGTTTACACTATAAATCTTCAATGACATGTTGATAGTGTATTTATTAATTACAAATTGGCTCTCAACTAAAAACTATCTGCAGCTGGCTGATCACGAACTTTCCCACCAGTAATTGTAAAGATTATTTGCACAACTATTGTTTGAAGAGATTGTCAACAAAAAGTTCCCCCTCGGCTGATTTATGGACTCCGATAGAGTGGGTCCTTATCAGCGACGACCTTCAAGACTGACCGATATTGAACAACTTGAAGTGGAGGTGAGAGTGCCACCCAAGCCCAATGATCAGCGATCCGCATCAAGGTCGCCAGATCGTCATAAACTATGTATAACTGTTATAATTGTTAATAACTCTCGCCCCCGTCGGAAGTTGTGATTGCGGAAAACACGAGGCGTGAATTCCGCCCTATAGCCTAGGTGGCGTTTTTTGTCGATGATTAACCTTAATTGTATATCAGAGTGATAGGTTAAAGTATAGTCATTTCGTGCACTGAAATAAATGTGGGCTAAAGTCTTTAAACTTATCTACAAAACACGCCAGCGAAAAATGGTATCTTAATACAGTTGTTCTATTGATATTTCTAAAATAACTCAAGGCGGAATAACTTTAGAGGTTTTAGAGAATGTTAATGTAATTCTAGTAAATATAATAAAAACTAATGGGAATGGGAATGTCTTTTAATCTAAAAGAAATAAAGGACAAAACCTAAGAATAAATTATTCAAAGAAACCAATAAATTAAATAAGATTTTCAAATATATTATCCGTAATACATTTTATTTATATTTTTTGTATGTATATTTCATATATCGAGATATCAAAATATGTAATATTTTAGATATGATATCGTATCTTTCATTTCAATATCCATTTCTACTTCGATCTTTTGTATAAACCCTTCTTTTTACCATTTCTTTGGAATTATTAAGAGTTTTCTATTCAATTTATAACCCAAAAGGAAAGATATAATATATTATCAAAAAGATACAATATCTTTTTGTAATATCCACCTCAAATAGGCTGCATTTTTCTCTCCGTGCAGCTATATCTATACAACGAACTGCCGATTCACGCTTACACGTGCAGCCCCGGCCCTCGTAATGTCGGTGCTCGAAAAAAAGAACCCTTTGGATAGGAAAAAGTACCGCCGATTCGAACCGAACCGAACCGAAAGAGGTGAAATGTGGTTAATAGGGGCCATTGGATTCGCAGGCGTGAATGTAATTCACCGCGGAATCGCCAATTACCATATTGAATTTCCCCAAAGACCGCAGCATGACCTTAGCGTTGCTCGGCGATCCCCCTTAAGGCACTGATAACACCGCTTTATCAGGAGCAGCGACGTTGGCCGAGGCAGCGGCGGTAACTGCGGCAGCAACGGCAAAACCAGCAGCTACGTCGACCGCAACAGAGGCGGTAAAAAGCTCGCTCGCTGAGCGGAAGTGCTGGCAAAATTAATATTAAAAGAGCGAGCCGAGAGCGCGATCTGCCAATAAGTTTCATGCGATTAACGATTTGTTTGGCATTGCGGTGTGTCGGCAGTAGCAAAAGCAGAGACAGCGGCAGCAGCAGCAACAGCAGCAGCGGCGGCAGCAGCAGCAGCAGCAGCAGCGTTGGTGCGAATTTAGTTTGGATTTTTCTATAAACACAGGCCCGCCCTTATGCTGGCCAACATTCGCGCTTGTGATACGAAGCATAGAGCCGCTATGTGAGCGCTGCGAACCAAAGTCTGACCTTCACACATTGTCGAAATTTTTTGCACAATTCTTGCCGCTGCACAAAAAAAAACAAACCACAAACTACAAACTAAGAAAAGCAAACAACCAACAACCAAACAAACAAACAAACAACAAGTATCAACTAACAGCAGCAGCAATCGACACAAAAGTTCCTAAATCAAAGTCACATTTTGTGCGCACACACAAGTTCCTAAGTAGCTGAAAGCCGAACAACAAAACAATCGCGTCAGCAGAAAGCAGAAATCAGAAGCAACAAGCTACAAGCAACAAGAAACTCCATCTAGAAAAAGCAACATGACAGCACTGGGATTAGTTCTGCTATCAATGATGGGTAAGTGTCGTGTGCTCGAGAGGCTTTCCTTATCGAGACTCTGCGAGGTGGAGAAGCAATCACACCTCCTTCTCTATTATTTCTGCACGCCCATTCATCGATTCACCTGCAATCAGTGTCCGCTGAGCCCTGACAGCTGCTATATACATATTTTATTTATCTATATATGCACCGGGCACTGATAGCTGACGTATAATATATGCATAATTTGCACGCTGTCAAGATATGTGATTTTTTGTTTCAATTAATTACTGACATTTAACAAAATTGTCATTTACGGCCTGACAGCCAGCGGGTGGAGTGAAATTGTTTTTGATTTTAATATTCATAATAATTCCGGCACCCTAACTGAGGCACTGGGTCCTCTTATCATTTTCTCTCGCTTTACGAGAACGAGAATTCGTACGAAAAGGAAGATAATGTTATATATTTTTTTAGTGGGAGAAAAATATGAATGAAATTGTTTATTAATGGAAAGATTTATCATAAATAATATGTCAAGGCGAGAAGTGGTTCGCATATTTTGTTAAGATATATTTTAGGTTGAGGAAACCCATTCAAAATATCATTCATGGGAAGTATTAATTAGATTCCTTTACTGGGAAGTGAAATACATGTCTTCGAACAATATTTCTGTAAGTTTTCGGTCTCATTTTCCTGGTTTAATTTATGTGAGTAAACTCAGCAAAAGTTTATTAACAAAAAGTATCTGAAAAATGTATCTAAAACTTTGCTCCAGCAGAAGATAAGTTCACTCCGTCATAGGTCTATCTATAGAACCCATATCTAGACCAAAAATAAGCCCATGAAAACTATATCCAAAAGATATACACGTTTCAGTATCACTTTCAGAATTGATAACCATAAAAACACTCAAAAAAAGGGAATTCAAAAGTCGGTACTTAAGCCTATAATTGCTCGCTTTCTTTTTTATTCAGACTTTTCGTTCTTTTTTGTTGATTTTATTGTGTTCTTTTTTACGCTGTTTGTTTGCTCCGGGTACTTTTTTTCTTTTTTCCCGTTGTACCGGGTATCGGTCGTTTTTTGCCTGTTGCTTTTTTAATTTTTGTTGTAATCGAGCGTGACTTAATTTCGCACATTCCCCCCCTTGAAACAATGCACGGATGGATATTTGTTTAATGGGCAGACGACTGACGAGTGACGACCGACCGCCGTCGACCGACGGGACGCTCTTCAGCATCGTCAACATAATAATATTGAAATGTCTCTATTATGTGCTTTGCCTGATTAAAAACAAACAATTACCTAAGGGACCACTCCAACAACCGCTCGGCGGAGTGTGTGTGTGTGTGTGTGCATGCCTCTGCCACTCTAATTACTGGCTGGTAATTTAAATACTTCAATTATGCGAGAATTTAATCAACGGAGCAACGGAGGATTAATCGAAAATTATCAAAGAACTTTGCGCCAAATGCCTCCGAAATTGCTTTTTGCAAAGCTGAGTATGTGTGTGCTGTGTGTATAAGAGCTTAGGTGATTTACCCCAGCCAACACCTGAACTATATAGACTCTATATTATAGAGGGTGTGAATATTTTTGGGGCGTGTGTATGTGTGTGTGGCAGTGAGGGCCACAAAGTTTGCAACATTGATTAGGCCAACGAGTTTTAATGTTTACTTTATTAGGCCGCGTAATTAGGGTAACAATTAGGGTAGTGGGGCGTGGAGCTATCGAAGCTCTTGGAGCTTTGCTGTAAATATAAATGTAATTAACATGTTACACACACTAAAATGTAAGCAGCATAAATTAAACAGCCAACGATTTGGCAGTCCCCTCACATCCTGCAACGGCTGCTGATGTTCTTGTACTTTGGTTTTGTGCTCCTGCTGTTGCCTCATGCTTCCTGCTCTGTTTATTATTCAAGCACGCGCCGTCGATGAAGTCCAGGATTCAGGATCCACGATAGGTGCGCGACACTCGGCAACAGCAGTCAACAATTAAAGGCAAAATAATAGCTCTCAAAGATTAATTTGAGGGATTTAAAAATATTTAAAATAGTCCAGAAAGGGAAGGATATTAAGCTTTAAATTAAATTGAGTTTTAATGCCTTTTTAATATAATATTTATATGAATTCATTTAAATAAATACTCAGAAAATCACAGGAAAAAGTAGAAGCCACAATTTAGTAACCAAAATTAAAAATACATGCAAAATTTAAGAGGAAAAACTATTTCCCGCTAACCAAAAACCGGAAGTGCGCAAATCAGGATGTTATATTATTTCGACCCTGTCTGTGTGCCCACGCAACTTTCGCTCTCCGTAAATTTTAATTAGAAACTGCCGCTATTAACTTAGTCAAGTGCCGCGTCTCCTGTTTCCGCCTCCGCCTCCTGCTCTTTCCCTCTCTCGCTCTTCCCGTTCAGCCATTTTCCCGGCTAAGTTTTCCGTATGCATATAAATGCTGTGGGCGTTTAGCCCGGAGTGGGCGTGGTGCCGAAGTTTTTGGCAGACGACAGAGCAAACATGGGCAAACCTCCTTCTCCTCTACTCTACTCCTTCGGCACACATAAAGCAAATTTTGAATGAAATAAAATAGTTTTCGAGTCGAATTTCGAGTCTGAATTTGCATTTATGACTCAGGGCCAAACGGAACTGAGCTCCGGCCTTTTTCTCCCGAGGGGAGGCCCTGGCAGTGTCAACGGCCAAACGTTCACGCCATTGATAGATGATACCAAACCCGCAGCACCTGTTGCTCTCGGCTTCCGCCGCTGCTGCTGCTGCTGCTGCTGCTGCTGCTGCTGCTATGTGGCTTTTGGCTTTCAAACATTTCGCATTGACGGCTTTAAGCTGAGTCACGCTGATGGAGCGCCGAAGCTGAACGAATCGGGAATGACCTGTGTCGAAATAGATACTTTTATCTGCGGATAATCTGCCACCGATTTTTCCAGCACAACAAATGGGGGTTTCTTTTTTTTTTGTGTATGTTTCATGGGCCAATCTAAATATTTACTTTTGGTACGAAAGCATGGAAAAATATTGCGCCATAAAAATACAGCAAATTTTTTCTAAACTTTGAGACAAATATTTACATTATAATCATTTCTGATAGAGAAAAATATTCAGGGAGGATTTGGGAATTTGTGTGTTGTTTTCATAGGTAAATGTGTGTTTGTTATTTCTTAAAATGGGATATAGCATTTATTTTAATGTTTTATACAGAATTTTATAAACAAAAGTACTACAAATTCTTGAAGCAAAAACTTTATTTTGTCTTTAAATAAAACCTTTTAAAAATAACTATAAATTTATCAAGCTTAAAATATATATTCTCGTAAAATACAACCTGTTATAAGCAGTTAAAAGATACTCCCAACTAATATGCCCTGCTGTCATCTTTTTTAACCAAAATCAAATAAAAATCACCTAACAGTCACTAGTTTAGCATATTTAATTCCCTCTCAGCTCAACCAACTGACTGATGACGATCGCGATTTGCCAATCGGAGCCGATCGGCGACTTGTTTTTTACGTAGCCCTCCTCTCTGTCTATCTCTCTCTCATAATGGGGGATTTTCAGCTGGGATCGGGGAGTCAGCCAGGCCAGAGTCAGTGCAAAATCGTGGCTCGGCCGAACCGCAGTTACCGCAGCAGACATCCGCAGACAGACGCCTCCGCGTTGGGGAATCCGGCTATCATTTATCAGTGGAATGTGAGAAATGTACGGTAGCGGTAGCAGCAGCACCGCAGACCGCACTTCGCCCACCTATTACACACATCACGTATACGCACCAGCAACCCAGACCCGCCTTCCCCTTTTGCAATTAAGGCCGACAAACGTTGGCTGTCTTGAAAGTGTTTTTGTGTCAGAAATATATGAAATATAACGAATCTTCTTCCCCCTTTTGGCGAAAGTTAAAATCCAACTTGTTTTCTCGGCATCACCGAATAAAAGTCAAGGGCACAAGACATCAGATTATGAATGTAAACAAGTTAATGCTCTGAGCTAAATTTAACAAAACAATAACAACAACATTTTTAAGGTGGTTTCCATGCCAAGAAATTAAAAGGAATTTAATCAAAAAGAAAGGAAAACAACAAGTATTAATTGAGCAATAAAATTATTGATTTACAAATGTTTAAGGCCTGATGACGTGAAAGCTTTGTTATTGTTTATTTACACAAATATGTATCAATATTTCTAGGGGAATTTTTCTTATTTCTCTGAATTTTTTTTTAAGAAAAATATTTTTTATAATTTATTAAATAAGAAATATCTCCTTTCTTTTACAGGCTATAGCCAACACATGCAGCAGGCAAATCTGGGCGATGGCGTGGCCACTGCCCGTCTTATTTCCCGCTCTGATTGGGGCGCCCGCCTGCCCAAGTCGGTGGAGCATTTCCAGGGACCCGCTCCTTATGTGATTATCCATCATTCGTACATGCCGCCCGTGTGCTATACCACCGTGGATTGCATGAAGAGCATGAGGGATATGCAGGATTTCCATCAACTGGAGCGTGGCTGGAATGATATAGGCTATAGCTTTGGCATTGGCGGTGATGGCATGATCTACACGGGTCGTGGTTTTAATGTCATAGGAGCACATGCCCCGAAATATAACGACAGGAGTGTGGGCATTGTTCTCATTGGAGATTGGCGAAGTGAGTAGAGTTTTAACTATTTTCTTATATTTCTTTAAAGAATTTTCTTATTAAAGTTATTTTTCTTCTTTAATTTTCAGCTGAACTTCCCCCCAAACAAATGTTGGATGCCGCCAAAAATCTGATCGCCTTTGGCGTGTTCAAGGGCTACATTGATCCTGCCTACAAATTGCTGGGTCATAAGCAAGTGCGTGACACCGAATGCCCTGGCGGTAGGCTGTTTGCCGAGATCTCCACCTGGCCTCATTTTACACACCTCAACACCACCGAGGGCAGCAGCACTCCCACACCCATTGAACCCCACGCACACGCTCTGCCGGCGGCGCCTCCTCAAGTCGCACCACAGGCGCCTCCACAACTGCCAGCCCAAGCCCCGCCAGCTGCCGCTCACAAGGTTTAGCCCTGAGGTTGGGGCAAACGCAGTTTAAGAGAAGCCACAACGAGCTCGGCTCCCCGCACAACGCCAAGGAGTTCATTCAGTATTCATTAGATGTCTCTTCGTACATTTCACAAATAAAGCAATTTCTAGATGATAACACTTAAGCATAACCCCCGCAAGTTGGTCTTTGTATCTCCACCCGCACTCCTTCTCCGCCGTTCGCACTTGTCAAATCAAATAGCAATTAATTTGTGTCAAATTCGATTTCGATGGCGCGCAAGTTTTTGCTCGGCACGCGCGGCAATGAAAATGTCGGCGAACCCGCAAAATGAAAGGTTTTTCCGACCATTTTGGCAGCCACCCTCGGAGGGGGGGTGGGGTGTGTACCTCCCCATAGCAAAAAAAAAACAGCCAAAATTCTAGATTCCATTCTCTGAATTATTGAAGGCCCCCGGGGGGGCAGTCACATACATATACCAACTGCCAACCGAAAAAACCCAATCGCCTTTAAGCGGATTTTTTAAAGTCCCCAAACATATGTTTTTTTGATGTGAAAAAAAGCGCCTTTTTATGGAAAATAATACGTATATACTATATATAATTAATATTTTTGATGGAGTGCCATATTATAACTATGGAAGAGCTTGACAAAAAACATTGTTCTATTGGCTGCCAATTGGGAATTTTCATACTGCGTGGGCATGCAGATTTTAGCTATTTAATTTGGCCTGCTTTTTGGCTGACTTTGACAGTCGAAAAAATAGGCCATTGCATGCTTTTAGGCAGCGCTTTAAAAGGAAACCGGAAAAAATGGCGTTTGATGGCGAAATCATTGCAAGTTAAATAAATATTGGTGGTGCTGACATTCGACATGCGCTTTAATTACATTCTTTTTCACACTCAGTTATAGCAATGATTTTTCGGTGGGATTCTACCCCATGATGAAATATTTTAATTAGTTGTATTTTGTTTTTAAACTAACCTATTAGCTTGAAACTTTATTTTACTAATATAGAGTGAATATACAAATAGAAACATTTAATAAAATTAGTTGGAATATTAACTGAATTGGCTCTACAGGTGTGGAAATATGGTTTGGTTTGGCAGATGCTCAAATATTAATTTGATAAAAATTACTAGCACATTTTTATCCTATAGATATCATAGTTTAAATGGATATATTTCGTTTTCTAACTAACCGAAAAGTCTGAAACTTCATACACTTAATAAGTGTGACTATAAAACTTGGATTATATTATAAAAGTAACAGAACCCTTGTTAGTTTTAGCTCTTCACAAATGCAAACTAGCTCTTTGGTTCGCAAATACACACATGAGCTATAGTCTAGCCCTAGTCCTATCGATTAGCCAATAATTAAGACTATTAATACAACCACGCACTTTCCGATCAATCCGATCGATTGCAGCACATCCCAGAAATGTCAACCCACAATTGAGTGAATCGGAGGAAAGACTACTACCACTTAGGAGACAATGTAAATATTGAAGTCGGAAGATCATTGGAGAGAATCATTTGGACCTGACAGAACGCCGTACAGAAGCACTAATGGGTTTGGACTTTCTTGACGAGTGGTTTTTATCACAGGGTAAGAGAGGCGGCTTCCCCCCACTCACTATTCACCCTGTTCCCTGTCCCCTGCCCCTGCCCCGCCCCTGTAGCTCCGAATGAAATTAGCTGCGACGCCCACGTTCATGCCGCTCGAGAAACTTGCGTAATTGTGTCCCATTCACCGCGAGGAGGCGCCTGATAAGAGTCAACTAATGAGGGAGGCAAGGGAGGGGCGCCGCAACAGCAGCATCCTTGAAGTGGGCCACATAGCCAGGTTATTAATAATTCCATTGAACTGCACCTGCCATAAGGTCAATCGAAGCCGCGCCAACGTCCCACGGCCCCAAAGAACCGAAAATGATGCTAAAAATATTCTCCTCTGTGTGTCGGTCAACAAAAAATTTTCATTTCACTTCATTATGCTGTGCTCTCGCCGACAAAAAAAAAAAAAGAAAATCAAAAGAGATAATGTAGAGAGAAAAACCCCGAAAAAAGAGCGCAGTGAGTGAGAGTGAGTGTGTGTGAAAATTTTGAAATTTTTCAGGCATCGCCTGGCTGTTTGAAAATGTATGAATTTAGTTTTTGAAACGCCGTCATAGGCGCTGCTGCCTCCGCTGCTGAAGGCTTATTCTACCGTCGAATGTGTGTTTGAGTGTGTGCGGGTGTTCGTGAGTGTGGGTGTGTGGTGTTTGTGGGTGTCTGACCCAGCAAATACACACACACACAGATGATACATATAGGACAATACAGCGACGCGAACGATGTGCAACGCAGCAAACTGCAGCGAAACCGAGCGAATGAACCAATTAATACACATAATAAAAATAAAAAAAGAAAACCCGAAAAAATAACCGAAAAATATCAGAAATATATCTGCAAAACATCGAACAAGAATCCATGAAATATCCACAAAATATATAAATAAAATTCGTGTACATTTTGGATGGCGAAATGCGCAGCTTTGCTTAGCTTCTTGTCACCGGCGGCGCGGCCAATCGATCTAATAAATCTCTCTGGAGGGGCGTTATGAATGGCTTGTTCCCGAAATATAGCCACCGGGCGATATTTTTAAACACTTGTGTTGACAGGCAATCTTAGGATGAAATATGCTGCCGGCCCTGGCATTATTTCTTTCTTTATATTTGCCATTCCAAACGCGAATTCCGCACGACTTTCGAGCCAAATTAGCCAGAGTCTCTCGTTAACAATTTTAATTGAAATTTCATTTTTTCTGGCTCTCTCTATATATATTTTTTACTTTGTGCAATGTTGGAATATACAGTAGAACTTTCCTAAAATCGAATTACCAAACTTGCCACAGAAATTGGTAAAAGAGAAAGACAAGGCAAAAGATACTTTCTTATGATTCCTTTGGCGTTTCGCTTGGGACCTTCAAAGTTTTCTTAACAAAAAAACTAAAAACTCTTTGGAATAGCTTTTGTTTGTTTGTTAGTGGAGAACTGATGAGCCAAAAATTGTTGAAAAATTCATAAACTAATTATAAAAGTCTCCATTTCGTACATATCCTTTAAATTCCTTAGAGAAAACCCAAATTAGACTCAGAAATTCGCGTCATGGACGCTCTGCTGTATGCCTAAGTATAATTTTTATTTGCATGTCATGTTTAATTAACGCCTCCATGATGCAGGAAAGACCGAGAAAGTGTTCCGTCGCTCTGGCCAAAAAATTTGCAATCGGCCCCCGAACGGGAGGAATTGAAATGAATATGGACGACGACATGGAACGGGGACGGGGACGGGGACGGGGAGAGGGCGGCTTTTTCAGGGGGCGGGGGGCGGCCATGGAAATGGCAATGGAATGAAACAAATTCGGATTTCATTCTGCCTCCTCGCGTTCGCTCTTTTTTGGTACTTTTGGTGCTTTTTTTTTTGGGTGGCTTTTCTTTTTTCGTTTTTGTTGTTGTTTTTTTTCTCCATACACCCCAGTTTTGTGTACGTTTTGCTGTCTACTTTGTGAAACGAGCCAGTTGAATAAAAACAAAAGCAACAATAAAAGCAGAGCAAAGCGGACGGAAAAGCGAGAAAAAAAGGAGGAAAATATATCTGGCTAAAGACGAGAAAGCGCCGCCAGAGAGATGTGTTTTCCTTTTATTCTTTCGATTTGATTCCGCTCTCTCACCCTCTCGTTTTTTTTTTGGACTCTCGGCGGCACAAAGAACCTAAAATTAAATATTTTCGCCTTTTACATATCGCAGCCAGTGGCAGAGCAAATCGTTTCTACTTTTGTTATTGTTGCTCTATTCCCATGCACTGCGACGCCTCTTCTTGTTGTTGTTGTTGCTGTTTATTGGAGTGCATATGCACGGACGGAAGGCAACGGCGGACGGACACACATTTAGCTGGACATATTCACAAGGAGGAATAGTTGTGGTCAGGAGAATAGGGATGCTTAAAGGGGCAGCAAAATTCTTGGAGAATTTAATAAGGAATTTAATTTCCCTTTAAGAATCTTGTAAATTCTTGAACTCAAAGTTCTTGAAGTCGTGTGGGAAATAATATTCACTTTTAGAGGTTTCTTTTCAATTTATGGAATACTAATTATTAAAAAAATACAGTTTTCGTTCAAATCTGTAAAGTTTTTAGCTTGATAGGATAAACAACAAAATATTATAAGATAAATCATACAATAATCATATTTCTTTATAAATAAATTTGTTTAATAGCGCTAAAACTGCACTAAAGGTATATAAATCAACTAGAAAAGATTGTATCTATCGGAAAATACAAATTTATACAGAATTTTACATCTAATATGTTTTAAAGATACTTTTAGAACAATTTGAAAAGGCTTTTCATAATCCTAGTGGTTTTTTTGGAACCCTGTCAATAAGGTTTTATTGTAATCACTAAAAGTAGAGTATAAAAATGCACTATAACTTATAAAGTATCTAAAGTAGTAAAAAAAATAATACCCCAACATTTGTTTTGAGTACTAGTAAAGGATTGTAAAAGTCTAGCCATTTCTTTTAAGTAATTTTAACTAAAATCACTTAAAAAGGTGTTCAAAAATATACTATAAAATCATTTAGCATTGTCTTGTGCCCTTTAATATTTAGTTTCTTGATATAACAATACATTTTTAATAAATTGTTGAATAAAATTTGATCTATACAAATTTCTGTATCTGTTAAATATTTATTATTATATTTCTGAATACAATTTTAACAAATATTTAGAGGTAAAGCCATTTCTTTGATATACTTGATATTAAAATCAAACCTACAACTATTTTGACTGCCATAACTTTGAAAACTGTTAGTTAAAAATAATTAGTTTCCACAACTAGACTACCAATCTTTTTCCTCACTACTTTTCTGACCCCAACTGTTTGCTGTTTTTGCGTGCGCTTGCAAAGGCATTCCTCTCAGTTGGGATTTGTTGATGCATTCGCCGCGTGTCCCGCCTGTCCGCTGCACTTGCTCCCCCTGGCCTCCTGTCTAAACCCAAATCTCTATACCCGTATCCATGGATGTCCCTGTCCATGACTATGACACAAAGGCCTACATTCTGTCTCTCGGCAGCAGCAGCAGCAGCGGCAGCGGCGGCAACAGCTAGCAAAGCTAATGAGCGCATTCAGTTAAAAATAACATTGAAAATGAAACATACCCAAATATACACGAATTGAAATGAATTGAATCGGATTGAAAATATCTCAAACAGCTGTTGCTCATCGTCCACAGCGGACAACGACGAATAAAATTCCCAGCAACAAAAATTCGCGCAGTAAAAAAGAACAAAAATAAATAAAAATCTATACCGAACAAAAATACGCGTTAAAAAAAGAATTATCAAAAGTATAATAGAACTCGGCGGGACAAAAACAAAAACAACAAAAAAAAACCTAGAAAAATTCGAGAAAAAAAAATAACACGGAAAATCTGAATGAAAGAACTTTTTCGGACAACTTGCGACTCTGTCCCTCGACGCGGCTGCTAATGTGCAAAGTTTTGTGTTTTCATCAGCAGGAAAAACGTTCAAAAAAATTCACGGCAAATTATTTAAAAAGAGTGTGCAAATAGACGGGCGACGACATCGGCCCCCAGAGAATTAAACAACCATAAACACCAGGGAAAAAAAACATAGCAAAGACCAGCGAGAAATCCGGACGAATCCTAAGGAGAAGTTGCGATGCCTTTTGTGACGCCCCGCACGGGGACAAGCAGTGCAAGCAGTGCACCCGGCGGACGCACCACATTCCGCCCGCCATGGGTTAAGGATGACGGCGGTGCCTCAACCACAGCCAGCACCACAAAGCCCACCGCCACGCCGTGGGCCAAGAAGAACGCAGAGGCCACGACGACCAAGGAAAATGGAGAAAAGTCTACCACAACCAAGCCAAAGGCAACGACTGTGGCCAAGAAAACCACCACGACGACCGCTGAACCAACCAAAAAGGTGACCGAAACGGCCAAGAAGGTGGCTGAACCCGCCAAGAAGGCGCCCGAGCCTGTCAAGAAGGTGGCTGAGCCCGTGAAGAAATCTTCCCTGGCAACCAAGAAGACTCCCGAACCTGTAAGCACCAAGAAAGCCCCCGAACCCGTAAAGAAGGCAACACCCATCACCACGGTGACTAAGAAGACAGTGGGCACCACTTCGGCTCTAAAGAAGAAGAAGGAGCCAACACCACCACCCGAATCCTCATCCGAGGAAGAGGAAAGCGAGGAGGAGGAGGAAGAAACCGAAGAGGAAACCGAATCCGAGGAGGAGGAAGAAAGCGAAGAGGAGGAGAGCGAATCCGAGGAGGAGGAAAGCGAAGAGGAGGACACCACCGTCGACGAGAAGGTGCCCGAGCATGTCCGGAAGGCTGCCCAGCTGCGTCCTACGCCCGTCACCAAGAAGCCGGAGCCAGAAAGTGAGTTGAGCCAACGTTTCACAATGGAAAAGCCCAAGCTGCGCAGCGTGGTTGTCAAGCGGGACAGGTCGCTGAAGAAAATGGCCACCGAGGATGACGACGAGGCCGAGGAGGGTGAGACCGAAGAGGATCGTGAGAGGCGACGACGCTTCAAGCTGGAGAAGCCCAAGTTGCGGCATGTCAAGCGCGAGGAGAAGCCGCTGCCCAGCAAAAGCACCGATGATCTGGCCAAGATCCGGCCTGTGCTCAAGAAGGTACCCAAGATCGATGAGCTCCTCAAGGAGCCCAAGGAGGAGCCCAAGCCCGAGTTTACGACCAAAACTTTGCGCAAAGCGTCCCTGAATCGCGAGCCGAGCATCAAGAATGGTAAGTTATTCGATGCGAACCGATCTCAGCAGCTCCTGTGATGGAACCTAACCCGATGCCCGACTGGATTAACCCCGATTAACCTCCGCAGAGATGGATCGACTCAACCAACAAGCGCGCTGTAAACTATCGCCCCCTTGCTTCTCTAATGGCTAATGTCTAATGTCTAACCCAAAGAATATTTGTGTATTTACTATACATGAGGGGAAAGCTGTTGGCAAATATTTTATATATTATATATTTTTTGCCTATTCCGCTTTCGGGACTTTCGTCGGCCCTGGCCAAAAGGCAAGGCCAGTGGCCACTGGCCAGTGCCGCAAAACAAAACAAAAATAATGCGTCATCACGGCGTATGAGCGATATGTGCATGAAATTCGCTCAATGGGGATGGGAACGTGAGTGGCCAGTTGAGAGAGATTATTAAATGTGTCATGGTTGAAAATACATATATTATATATTCTTGGTGAATATGTTTCGCTAAGTTTGGATTTTGGCAAACATTTTTAGCTTGAATGTTTAACGGGGCGTATGAGTGATATATGAGTGAGACAAGGTGATTTAAAGATTAAAGAAAGTATGATATATAAGGGTTTAAAATACTGGGAGTAAGAAATAACACTTGCTTTTAATTGTTTCTTGGTTTAATTATTATTAAAACTAGCAAGTTTAAGCCTGTTTCTTCCTTTAATTATAATTAAAACTTGACAGTTGGTTTTTTGTTTTATCTTAAGTTTGTCTCATGGAGGTTAAACGGGGAATCTATTGAAAACTTTATCAAAGAAAAGTCTTAAAACGGCTCGTTTTCATTTAAACTTGGTTAAGATCCAAGGTAGACTTCGGTATCTTAAAGCTCCTGGTTGTGTGGAAAGATGTTTTGTCTGTACAACAAAAATAATAGCGAACAAGAGCGTTTCATTTCAATTACGCTCTCAGAAAGTTTGGCATTTTCTCTCCTCGAATGCAATTGAGTGCAAAAGACTTGACAAAACTGAGAGAAAGTCTCTTTTAATTATATTTCTGGTTGCTGTGAGAGAGGAGTTTAATGATCATAAGGTTTGAGAGCAGTTTAAGAGCTCTAGTAATAATATATGGCTCAAAGAACCTGAAAACCTGCTTCTAGGTTTCCCTATTTAATTTACAGAGTTTCCACCTGGGAAACCCTTTCCAATTCTCCGAAATAAGACTTATTTTCAAGGCAAAAATCAAATTAAATTAAAACTCCTTTCATTTACAAATATAAACAATTAAATCTCATTTTTTGTAAGATTTATTTCGATGAGCAAAGGTTGGAATGTAAACACGTTCCTTACCCCTTTTTTAATATCAAACGAAAAACGCTTTCCCTCACGCTGCCATCAATGTCTGTTACCTGTCGCTCTCAGCCATCGCGGTCTGCTCATTTATAAAAACGCAGGGAAATATACACAAATTGCTGCCAGAGTGCACAAATATTCGCATATAGAGGAATATGGGAATTTATATACTTGAAATGAAATGTGTAAAAAATATATTTCATCAAAATGTTTCGCCCAAACAAAAACCACAAAGCGCACAACGGACAAGGGACAGTGAGAACACAGAGGGACACACACAGCACACAGTACACACAGTGGGAGAAACAAGGCTATAAAGCAATATAAATATCATTTTTTATTTATTAAATTTTAGTGAGTGTTGTGCATTGAGCCGAACGGGGCGCAAAGTGTTTTCCTGCCTGCAGTTCTGAGTGGGTTTTATTTTTTGGGGTTTCAATTCCCTTTTTCCGGGGAGGAGGATACCATCTCATCATCCTGGTTTTGGAAGTGCAAACAAACAATACGAAAAGGTATATGAAAACGTTCTCTAATTCCGTATTTATGGCCACACACACTCTCAACTCTTGAGAAGGCTGTAATTTTGTAATGGACTTTCCTGCCGCGAGGCTGGGTAGAATTGTTGGAAAATAAGAAGTAGGGGACTTCTGCCAGACAAAGACAAAGAATCCGAATGAACAAACGACAGTGCGTTGCATAAGTATGCCATCACCTGGCCTCAAAATTGAATTGCAGGAAGCCTCTCCTTGGGCAAGAAGGCCTCAAGTTTCCCCCTGGGGGAAAAATGAAGTGAAAAGCTCGTTAGGACCTGGAAAAACGAACGGGATAACCGGGAGGAAGGGAAGCGGCTAAAGGCTACGTGTGAGGCAGTTAACTTGCCTTTGTCCCCGTCCTAATCAGTGGGCAATAACGTGACCGCAAATGCCTCCTAATCTTGACCGACAAACAAAAGGATCGAAGAGGAGGAGACTGGCCAAAGAGGTCACTAAATAAAATGACCAAAAAAAAACATTGTCCGCCAAAAATAAAACAGAGCAACGTTTGTCCTTTTTAAAGCTGTCACCCTATCAAAAAAAAAAGGGAAAAAGAAAAAGAGAAACAAAAAATAAAGACGCAAAAAAGGGAGCAGCAAGAAAAAGACGAAGGCGAAACATTTATTTAATGTGTTCAGGGTAAAGTCTGGACAGGAGGAGGGTCCTCGCTTCAGTGAAGTGGAGTTTCTTTTTATGGTCTAAGCAAAATTCATGATTATTGCTCATTCTGTCAAAACTACAACATAAAATGGAATGTTTTAAAGCCAGATGAGGAATGGTAAAGAGGCATAAGGACACGGGCAACCAGAGAGTTCCGGTCGCCCACTCCCCTCCGCAACTATCGAATGATAAAAGGCCAACTTTGGACTCGAATTGGAACTTGGACTTGGAATCCTCGCTCAGTGGAGGGGGTGGGTCGAGAAAGCTGCCAAAGATATATGGGAATGTGCTTGATAGAGTCTAACTAAATGCGCCATTTATATTCAAATATCCGCCACTAAAAAACAAAACGAAATAAAAGACGGCGCTGGCCGCAAGTCTGGTCCCCCTGACCCTGGTCCTTGGCTCGAATGTCTTCAAAAGGACCAGAAGCGGCAGGACAAAAATATTTTCTTTTATTTAAATGAGCCTCATCTCTATGTATGCGTGTGTAGATGCGAGACATGTAACGGCTGCGCCCCATTTTTTTGGGGAAATTCCTAGTCTTAGGTCTCCTTCGTCCTCTTTTTTTTCTCCATCTTTCTTTATTTTTTCTTCGCGTGGTTTGTCAGGGTCAAGGGAATGGTGCTGTCATTAGAAATGTCGGTTTTCAATAGGTGAGGGTGGTGAGGTGGCGATGTTTCTCTCTCTCTCTGTGGTTCCCATCCAACGGAGCATAAAAGATGATTAGGCTCTTTCAAATTTAGAAATAGCGTGGTCAAAATGACGTAAAAGGAAATCGTTCACAGGCTCACACAAACACACACTCACACTCACACACACAGAGTGTCTCTCATATATTGGCCAATAGCTGTTGGCCATAATTATACTGGGCGACAATGAAATGGTTGACTGCATAATTGGATTAGTGTCCCCCAAAACGATGGCAGAAACAAATCCAAATTGAAATTGAATTTTCTAATTGGACTTAAGGCCCATCACCTAGGGCACAAAAGGGAATTAAATGAGGGTTACCGTCGAGCGGAAACAGCAAAATCGTTTAATAATCACGAAAGACGTTATTATTTTATAGGAGATTTTCAAGAAATTAAATTAGGTTCTCCACAATTCGGAAAATAAATTAAAGCTGTAAATATTTCTTACTCAAAATAACACCTAGAATGAATAATGTGAATGGAGCTTTCCCAAGTAAAATCACTTTGAAATGCTTTTTAGGGGGGAAGAACAACATGCATAATTTCGAAGCTAATAGGGTTCCAAATAGTTTACCAAATCCCCTCCATGTAATCCCTTTTGGCTCCTATTTTGCACTGGGTTCTGGCCAAGGCAAAAACGCTAATCATACGGATAGAGGAGCTCAGAGGGAACTGACTCTGACTCTCCCTCGCTCCCCTGCCATGAAATATATGGGCTGGCTGAGCGGTGCTTCATCATGCCCCGCCAGACAATGAAGGAGCGCAGCAGCCTGGAAGCTGGGAAGTCACTCATCGGGCAGGCAGGCAGCAGTCCATGAGCAGGACTCTACTGTTAGTCCTCCGTACCATTTCACGAGTTATCAGGTACACTAGGAAAATTATAATAAATTTAAATATTTAAAAAAGCATTTAAAATGAAAGGTAGATAGCATTTGTGGCTCTTTAAAATTAAACAGTGTGGACGTACTTGCTTTTAAGTGTCATAACTGTACACTTGTACAACTTTTAGCTAATTTCTGTTATGAAATTCTATCTTAAAGTAAAAATATTATGACAATCTTTTATGATTCTTCAAAAATAACATTTTTTTCCGTATGAAGTTTGCTCATAAAAAAGAGAAAAAGTGACCAGAGTACTCACAGTTTAGTGTCATAACACCATTTCTTCTTTTAAGCATCGAAAAGGGAGTAGGAAATCAACTTTCTAATTATTTTCCCAGTGTATTCAGTACCCAGTTATCCAGTAACAAGTTCCCCCTTTTCCCACTCCATTTTGCCAGTTTTTGAAGACCCTTGGCACACTCCACACTCCTCCGACTTGATTCAATGACAACGGCAACATTTGTGCATGCATAGAATATTCTGCTGATGATAACACAATGAGCCAAGTGGGCGTGGATGCCAAGGGGGGGGGTAAGGTCCCCGGTACCCCGGGAGCAGGAACCGACCCGGGAGTGAGCTCGCAAAATTTATGTTTACATACCCCGCTATTCATTCTGCGACGTCGTAAGTGCGGGCTTTGCGGTATATTAAGTGGGTAGCATCATCTCGGAGCTGGGAACTTGGAGATCCAACCAAAACCCCACTCCTTCCTACTGCCAGTGCTTGCTTTTTATTTAAATAAGAAATAATTTTGTCGACATGAATGAATGAAGACTTTTATCTGCCCGGCAAGGCACCCTTCTTCCCGTTTTCCTTTCTTTCCTTTTTTGCGGTTCTTGTTGTTGTTGTTGTTGTTGCTGTTGTTTTTCTGGCATCTTTTGTTTCTTGTTCGCTTCCACTTTTGTTTGCCACTGATTTAGGATAACTGTCAGGGGGGGTTAAGGGGAGCTCCTTTGTCCATAAATTACTAAACCGAATTAAGCGCAACTCACTAAACGCGTCCTCAATTGGCTGTCCGAAAAGTTGACCACGTATTTTAATCAAAGCTCCCCAAAAAGCAGTTCATTAACATGCAGACATGGTTTGGGGATCTACGAAAAACTAGGTGGCGATGGTGGGAAAAATCCAGGAGGTAACGGAGCTCTAGACAATAATCAAGTTGCTCGTTTGCTCTGATTTCATTCAGTAAAGTAACACGAGTTCGGATTAGTTTCCCCAGCCTCTCCAGCTCTCCTCTGGGTGCTTTCCCCTCATTTTCCCAGGTGGAGGGGGGGAGGATGGTGTTTCAGACACTAATGCACCGCAAAAGGCAGCCAACCACTTAAAGATTAAGTGCAGATCCAGCCAGGCGCAACCGAGAAACCGAAAAACCAAAAAAGAGAGAAGGAGAACGGAGCCCTGAGCTTGGTTTCAGACAAAGGATAAAGCCTTGGGTGGCCTTGGATACCCCACAAAACCCCCCCCTCATTCCCTGTCGACGAGGGTTCACTCAAACAAAGCTAATTAACAGATTTGTCAGCTTTTCATCACTTGGCGGCGCCCTCATTGTTTTCCTCCTCTTTCTCCGTTGTTTGACTTTTACACTTTTTTAACAACAAAAAACAAAAAACAAAAAAGCGAAGCAAGAGACAGGAGCCAAGAAATGCAAAGTATTCGATAAAAATTAACAAGAAAAAATAATAAAGACTTTTGATATATATGCGAGTGTGTGGGTGGGATCGAAACTGGAAAAGTTTTTCAATTGTTAATTACGAGGCCAAGAAGGAAAGACCTCCAAGTTGGCAGGGAGCTGCGGAAGGGAGACCTTGCCGCCTTGGAAAGTGAACATTGTTAGGCCAACAATTTAAGCGGAAATTTATTAGAAACAGCTGGCTGCAAGGGGTCTTTTCTCGAACACTACCAATCCTAATTGGCCTCGTTAACAGCACACCAAGACGAAGAACACCAAGAATGAGAAAGAAAGTACTGCCAGAAAGGGTGGCAGGCAGGCAGGTAGGAGATGGTCTCGTCTCAGCCAGCAGAGTTTAAACTAACTTAAAACCGAAAGCGAGCAAGTGGGAGTGCGAGAGAACCAGTCGAGCGCAACCCCGACAAAGTAAAAAATGCAATCAAAGTTTTGTGCCCGAACCAACGTCCGCCTGCCTGCCTGCCCGTTCACCGAATTGAATGGTGTTAAGGCAATAAAACACCATCAAAGCCAGGTCCAGGTTGCAGGACGAGGCCGAGGACGAGGCACTAACTTTTCAATCTCTGCTGCAACTTCCGACAGAGACGGCCATGTGTCTGGGATTCCACCCTCACTCAAGGCAAATACACTGGTATTAATTGTTTTGAAATAAAATGAAGAATAGAGAAACAGAAAGAAGAAATAAGAGTAATTTTTTGTTTAAGGTCGGGAGAATACAATATAAAAATGTAGAGACATTTCAATAAAATCTCCAGTTTCTATTTAATTAAAAATATTTCAAATGCGGGTCATAAAAATTAAAAGCCCAATAAAAGACCATAAATTGTTGTTCCTTTATGACATACTTTTAAAAACCTTTTTACTTGTTTTAAGGTTTTTACTTAAAGCGCTTTTAATTTACATAATAATAAAAAGGGGTGCCCCAAAAATTGTTGAAAATTTTAAATTATATGAAATGCGGGTCATAAATACGCTACAACATATTACACCTTACGAAAGAAAGCTAATTTTCATTTAATTTTGGTGTGTAAATATTTTAGGCAATAAAATATATGTTAAGCCACGTTTTTTGGTAAATTTTAAAAAATTTTTGAGTTTTTACATAACTTTACATAATAAAATGTCTTTGTACAAGAAATAACTAAAGAATGAGATCGAAAAGTATCACTTTCGAATTTTAAAGGTTGAATTTTGATGATAAAATATTTTATTGCTGAATATTAGACATATTTTAAAAAACATTTTAAATTTAAAACAGATTTCACTTACACTTTCGAAGTTAAAACCTTGAATTTTGATCATTAAATATTTTATTGCTTAATATTAGACATATTTTCAAAACACTCTCAATTTAAAAGAGATTTTTAAACGTTTTCTTACAATAAAACTCCCTAAATTCTTCCAACTGCCTCAAACATTTTCCTTAATACATTTTGTATCGTAAATTTCATCAACTAAATAAATCGAAGGCCTTAAAAACGCTAAAGTTTAATGCATTTTTTAAGTGCATTCCAACCGTTCCTTCTCTTTACCCTCGATTGATATGTATGGCGGGAACTTTGGCCACAAAGCACAGCTAAACAGGGGGCGGTGGCCAGTCCACCGGGGGCCAAATAGCAGGAAAAACCCAGCGGGAGCCGCAAAAAGAAGAACAGCAAACAAGAACAACTGACACAAATTGCAAACTCATTAAATTAAAATTATATTTAATAACCGCGAGTGCACGCAGCCAGCCAGCGCCCGGCGATTTGCTCTAATGCCCAGCGACGACCAGTCCTCGCCTCGGCACCACGCCTCATCATTCCACTATTCCGGCACAGAGAATAACCCCCAACCGGGTGCATTCCTGGTTCTCTTTTTGTTTTTGATTCCAGTTCCCGCCCCACCGCCGCTGCCCTCGTTGGTGCCCAAGGCCCCGCCACCGCCACCACCGCCTTTGGCACCCGGCGAGAAGCGAGAACTCACCAGCACGCAAAAGGAGACACTCGAGAAGCTCAGGTGTGTAGCATAGCGACCCCTGATCCCCGATCCCCGAACCCACTCGGTTACCTTTTAAAGGATGACCATAATTCCGATTCGCTTCGATTCGCAGGACACGACCTAGAAGGCGCCCGGACTGGTCCGAGATGATGAAGGAGGTGGAGAGCGGCAGGAAGCTGCGCCATGTGGCCTGCAACGATAGGTGGGTATTTTATCCGGCGGCGGGTAATCCCAGCCGGATTACACAAGTAGTTGCAGATTGCAACACTCCCAAAAATTAAAAAACTAACTAGGGCGGAAGGTAAAGGTAAACAAAGCGGCGAAACTTTTAATTCCAAGCTTTGCCATGTTTACACAGTTAACTTTTTTTTTTTTGGCCACAAAAAAAAGTCGGCTAAATAGTTTTGTAATTAAAAATTAAATATAAAGAGGAAAATAAGGCGAAAGCAGAGAAAGTTTGTGTCTGAAAGGGAAACTTTAAGAGAAAATTGTCTTGAAAAGTTCTAATTATTACTTCACAGATCTCAGCCCATCTTGACATGCAAATCAATGACCAAAGTGGATGACAAATTCATTTACGAAACAGAGAAGGATAATTCGCACAATAAGTTGCTCAAGCAGATCCAAGGAGGCATTAAACTCAAGCCCACACGCACCAATGATCGCAGTAAGCCTGTGCTGGATGGTCTACGCAAGTTCCGTCGCCAAATGACCATCGAGGAGCAGCTGCAAAAGTCGCAATCCAAAATTAATATGCTAAGCGAGGCACCCAGCAGCCATGCCCTTGGCCCAGGCAGTGCCACTGCTTTGGGTGCTGGTGGATCCCGCCCCAGCATTGTCTCAGCAATGTCCATTGATGAGGAAAGTCCTGATGAGTTGGATGACATCGATAAGATTCGCGATGATCTGCAGAGCACCAAGCAAATGTTGGCTTTGGAACTGCGAAACCGTGAGGCTCAGGAACGCGAGAATAAAAAGCTGCTGGCCAAGATCCGCACTCTAGAAACCGAGCTGGAGCGAGAGAAGAGTCGAGAGAAGAACCTGGAGTATGGTTCCAATGTGATTGTGGCCACCATGGACCCCACTCCTACCGCTGAACAGACTTTTGTAAACAGCCTGAAGCGCGAGGTTGAGGATGCCCGCAAGGTGTCCAAGGAGGTGGAACAGAACTACAAGAGCACCAGCGAGCAGCTGGTGGAGGCCAAGACCGAGGTGGAGGAGCAGCGCCGGCAAATACAGTTGCTCGAGCGCAAATTGGCAGCAGCCCTGAAGGTAAGTCGAGATTTTTGGGTTAGTTTTTGAGGATGGAAGGGATTGGATGTTGCTCAAAGTGTTGTCAGTTGAGACTGGTAAGGGGTTTTAGGTTTTAACCTTAACTAACTTACTATTAACCCTTTCCTATGATACTCTTGCAGAGGATTTATAAGAATTTCTAGAGTCCGTCTTAAAAGTGATTTTACTTTCATAAAATTCATTTTAAACTGTCTGCAAGGGTATTCCAGGCTTCGTTTTTCGAAGCTAGACATCCTTTCTTGTTTTTAGTGTCGTCGGGGCCGTGTCGCTGCATCCGCTGAGGGCGGACAGTAGACAGGAGCAGCTAACAAAGCCAACGCAATCAGTAGTGTCCCCTTAGTGTCCCCTTTTTTAGTTATCTCCCAATAGTAGCTATTGTAGCCAGAGAAACAGATCAGCTGACAACACTTCAGACCAGTTTAGGATGGGTCTGGGAATGGTATACCTCAACCTCACCTTTTACAGTCTGTATAAACTCTGAATTTCTCATTTATTGACTCTGGTCTGCCCACATAGCCTTTGACCTCATCATAATTGGTCTGCAACTTTCACAAAATTACTCACAACAAAGTGAGCAAAATTTGTAATTTTGGAAGTCATGCATTTAATTAAAACAATGCTTGGGCTTTAAAGCAAGAAGACTTTGAATTTTAGCACAACAACAACTCTTCAGTTTTGTTGGTTTAATCAAAAGGAATTTTCTTTGAAATTCGTAACTTAATACTTAGATTTTCATGCAATTGATGCTGGCTTTTCCTTTAAATTTGTGATTTCTAGAAAAAAGAAGTAATAACTATTTTTAGCTTCAATTAACACAAGTTGAAGGCTTAAAGTCTGGCAAAAACAATTTTAATTCCAGAGAATATTTCATCAAAAATAAAGAAAAGGAAAAATATAACTTAAATCGGATCAATATAATCTGAAAAAGATACAATAAATACAATACAATATATAAAATAATTTGGGAATTAAGAACTAGAAATTTGTATTATTAAAAATGGTTCAAAGACTTTGTTTGCAGACCTCCCTTAAGAAACCAACTCCTACACGGACACTCTAGCTGCATGCCTTCATAAAATCCTACCCAGACTCCGCCCAGACCTAAAGCGGTGCTATGACCCGTTGAGGACACACGCCCAGACCCATCCCATCCTCTGCCCCTGGAAGCTTTCGCGCTGCAAACTAACCGATTAACCTGTGTCAACGCTCTCTTGCCAAGGCGACACCAAGCACTAACAGAACGCACATTAGTAATTGCTTTGCTTACGACGATGACGACTACTACGACGACGACGATTGCTTCCACTACGATCACTATCGCTCAGCAAGGCACCAGGTAAAGCCAAGCCCCTCGAGCGACGCCCTCACTAATCTGTATTTCTTGTGAATTCCCATTTCCTGTTCCGCCCAGGGCGGTGGTTCCATGGATGGATCGCGACGAGCCAGCGATGCCAACTTTGGACGTGACAGCTCACCGGAACTGGAGCTGGAGGTCAGTGAAAGTGATCCGGACGAGCCGGAGGAGAAGAAAACAGAACGCAGGGAGCGGCGGTCCGGCAAGGAGCTGAAGGTGCTACGTAGCAAGCTTACCAAGCTGAAGGTCAAGGAGGAGGCGGCCAAGAAGGAGAAGGATGTCCTCAAGCAGGCCATGAAGAAGAACCATGTGATCCTCAAGTGAGTCAATTCTAAACTGGAAAGGATCTTATAACTAAAATCCTGCATGACCTTTTCAGGGAGGAAAACAAAAAGTTCAAAAAGTTAGAAAAGGAAGTCCAAAAGATGGCTGCCTCAATGAAACTAGACGAAGACGATGTAGATGGCGAGGAGAAGGACGAGGATGAGGAAGAGCCCGAGGAGAAGGATGAAAGCGAAGAAGAGGAAGAGGAGTCCGACGATGAGTCCGAGGAGTCGGAATCTGAGGCCAGCGAAGCGGAAACGGGCAGCGAGTCCGAGCCGGAGGTAAGTTATTATTATTTTTCACAAACTTACCTGTATTTATATTTCTCTTTTATCCTCCAAGGACTCGCCAAACTCCGCGAAAAAGGCGAATGTGGAGCCGCGTGTGAAGAAGCACGAAAGCCGGTTTGCCGCAATGAAGAAGTGCAATGTCCTGCTGCAGGCGAACGTGGACAATTTGCAGGATCAAATTGTGCAGGTGCGAGCGCGTGCCACCAACTTGCAGGACGAACTGGACGCTGTTATTGCCGATCTGGGCTTCTAGTCGCCGCTGCTTGTTTCCTTTACTTTCCGTTCCTTGTCCTGTTTTTCAAGTGTGTGTTAACACTGTCCTTTTGCTTTTGCTTTGGTTTTGGTTATTTATTTCCCCGACTAGCCGGAAAACTATTATTTTTCTGATGTAAACAAACAATAATAAACAAACAAACAAAACAATTGACTAGAGATGGAAAATCAGCGATAAGTGGAAAATTCTAGGTGGGAAACTAAACTTAACGAAACAACGTAAGGTATTTACAGTCTGGCAACGCCGTTCAATTAACGATTTTGAGTCCTTCGCAAATCGTTTTTTTAGTTTTCATTGAAAATTACTTTCTCGCTTTAATCCTTGCCATTAAAATTGAGTTTTTAAATGATAAACAAGGACGGAAGACGCACGAAAGCGGGGATATAAACCAAGGAAAACCATTTGCTGTCTGGCAACACCGCTGCAAGGACTTTTTAACTAAGATTTTCCCGCCAATATTTCAAAGTATAAAATTTCCCTTAAAATATATATCAAATTATGAGCAGAATGCTAAACTAATAAAAATTATAACTTAAAATCGATTTATTTTCTCTTCATTCAGTCAATAAATTAAATTTAAATAAAAAATTTAAATAATAATGAAATATTTCCCATTAAATCATATTTACTCATAAGTCGTATTTATTATAGTATTTGTAAGCATGTATAACAATGTACAAAACAACAAATCGGCGAAATTGGCTAAACTAAACGCGCACTACGAGTATTTTTCATTAAGAGTGGAGTGGATATCACGCGATCCCTTTTCATTTTTTTGATTAAACTACAATCTGAGCCTTGATATAAGTTAAGTCTACGGTGAATGAACTGGTTCGATGCCTGCTTCTGGCAGGGATTAGGTGAGAACGATGGTGAGACGGGGAGAAACCGCGAACTTCGTCGATCGATCGAAGTGGAACACTTTTATTCCAGCAAAATGAGCCTGAACCGTTTCCGCAGCGAAGACTCGCGTGGCAGAGTGCCAGCCCACTTCTTTAGAGCCGTCAGCACCACGGATCCCATGACCATGACAGCGCCCACCAAAGAGTAGGCGGTGGGCGTCTCTCCAAAGAAGAGCATCTGCCAAACGAAGGCAAAGACGATGTCCGCACAGCGGGCAATGGCCACCGGACCGGCCTGTTCGATTTGCAGCGAAAGGGTGAGCAGGATCTGACCCAGAAAGCTGAACACGCCCAGCACTACGACCAGCCAGCGATCCCGTCCGCAGCTGGGCCAGCAAACAGCTCCGATGGCACCGCACACGATGAGAGTGTACACCAGAGCGATGGTTCCGAAATTGGTCATGATCACGGAGAAGTGCAGGTTCTTTAATGCCCGCAGCAGTATGTAAACGTTGGCGCCAAAAAGCGTGGACGAAATGGCGGCCACCGGTCCCCAGATATCGTACGTCTTTCCAGACACATCCTCACTCTCGCCCGATCCGCCGAATAAGAACGGCGGCCTGGTGATGAGCACCACTCCCACCAGCGTCAGATTAATGGTCAGTACATTGAAGAGCGTGCAGGGCTCCTTGAGGAAGGCACGCGCAAAAATGGCCACGAAGACGGGCGTGGAGAAGATAATGACGCTGGCGTCTGCCAGGGGCATGTGCCGGAAGGCATAGAAGCTGAGCATCAGGCCCGTGGTGCCCATGAAGCATCGCAGCAGCAGGATGACTCGCTTGCCCTCCGGAAATACCGGCTGTCGCGTGTAGATCAGGATCGGAAGCGCCGGCAACAGGACGCCCACGAAGCGGAAGGAGGCCAGTTCCATGGGATTCACGTCCACCAGTCCCTTGACAATCACCGAGCAGAGGGAGAAGAAGAGCGAGGAGAGCGTGGCCAGCAGGATGCCGAGGTAAGGACAATTGGCACCCAGGCGCCGCTGCAGACGCTCCAGCCAGCGGGGAGCAGGATCGGGGGGCGGGGCGCTCTCCTGGAACTGCTGCAGCTCCAGATTTTCCGGCATTTTTATGGTTTCTTGGCTAAAATCTCTTCCTTTAAAATTTCAGCATCCTGCAAGCATTAGTGTGAGTGTGTGTGTGTGTATTTTCGGGGTTTTTGTGTCTCACCTGCACTGAAAAAATCGATTTGGTTGGCTGCTTTTCCTTATTTGCACTCCTGCCTGCTCACTGCTGCCGCCTTTCGCAAGATTCACATGCACATCGCTTCCCCGCCGCCCTTTTCACAGAGTTTTATTCATTGTTTGCTCGCGGCGTTCGTATTTAATTAAACATTTTAAATCTTTTTTGCAAACGGCGATTGGCAAAAGCCTGCGCACCAGTGATGCCACCCTTTCGACTGACACTTTTCTAGTGCTGCCATCCTGCAGGATGTGTGGCTAATAACGGTTTATTTGGCGGTATTTTGTCATTCAGCGTTTTATAATAAAATGTATTTAATAAAATAATTTATATAAATCAGATATGGTGTAACATAAACATTAAATAAAACAGGTATAGCTTAAATCATTTCTTTTTGGAATATTAACGACTTCATGATATAAGTGCCCTTGATTGTGAAAGGTATAAGTCACACTTTCCTTAATTCGAGATATTTATCTTTTTGTATTTTAAAGGTTTCAAAATTTGTTTTTGTATTATCATTATGATTTTTTATATGATTTTTCGACAGTAGAGTAGTGCCAACAAACGAGTATTTATTATAATTGAGAAATTTATAACCAATTTCTTAAAAAACTGTAGTTTTTAAAAGTTTAAATGACTCAATATAAACAATTTGACTGTATAAATGAGTTATTTGTATAACGAAATAAGATTTAAAAAGGCTATACTGATTTTTACCGCTTTCAAAATTAACACCTCGACTTTACAAACGACTTTGAAAAATTCTGACTAATACCACTTTCAAAATCAAGGGCAACGCTTTTTTTAAAAAAAAACTAAATAGAAAGGTAGCAACGTTTTATTATATATTTTTTTTTCCAAAAACAAATTACTTTAGAAAATAATGTTTTGGCTATTTTTAGCTAATATTCCAACTTCGAACCCAAAACCGAGTTGGCAGCCACAGTCCGAAGAAAAGAAAACAATGAGCAAGGAGCCGGGAGTGGTGACCACCAGAAAATGGGCCATTGTTGCCGCCAGTGTGGGCCTGGTTTACGTTCTGCTGCGGAACAGGAAAAAGCTGCTGATTCCACTTAGTCGTATATTGCCATCCGGCAGTTGGCTGCCCCCGCGGCGCATAGAAATCATAAATTCCGCTCAGGATCCAGCCACGCAACTGGTTATCAATGAGCTGAAACAGTGAGTAACACAGCAGACTTCTTGTGAAATTCTGTTACTTATTCCAAGCTTCGCTTTAGACACTGCCAGAGCTTCAGGGTCTTGGGATTCGATTGCGAATGGATCACAGTTGGCGGTAGCCGGCGACCGGTGGCCCTCCTCCAACTCAGCTCCCATCGGGGTCTCTGCGCCCTGTTTCGACTGTGCCACATGAAGCAGATACCCAAGGACCTGCGAGAGTTGCTGGAGGATGATGCTGTCATCAAAGTGGGCGTGGCCCCGCAGGAGGACGCCGTGAAGCTCTCCCACGACTATGGAGTGGGCGTTGCCAGCACCCTGGATCTGCGTTTCCTGTGCGTTATGGCTGGACACAAGCCCGAGGGCCTGGGCAAGCTTTCTCAGACACACCTGAACTATACTCTGGACAAGAACTGGCGCCTGGCCTGCTCCAACTGGGAGGCCAAGCAGCTGGAGCCAGCTCAACTGAATTATGCCGCCAACGATGCCCTGGTGGCCGTGGCCATTTATCAGAAACTCTCGAGAGATCTGGAACCCAGGAATTTCTGGGATCGCAGATCATTGAACGACCAAAGGTTGCACAACAAGTTTGAACCCTTCCTGGACGTGGACTTCACCAAGGGCTTCTCCCTCAACGTCACCAGCAGCGGAGTTACTCGCACGAAAAACACTGGAGCCTCGAAATCAAAGAAATTTCTGCCCAAGAAGCAGCCATGCCGAACAATTAGCACCCAATCGAAGACCTTCTACGACAACTGCCTGCTGCAGGCGCCCGATGGCGAACTCCTGTGCACTATTGATAGACGCAAGGCGTCCTGGTACTTGGATCAAAATCTAGGCACTCAAATCAGCGAGGAACCCTTCACAGTGCGGCTTAACTTTGAGCCAGCGGGCCGGGCAGTGGGTGATGTGGGTCGCTACTACCAAACACCCAAGGAGAACCAGTGCGTCGTCTGCGGTGATCGGGATGCTTATATAAGGAAGAATGTGGTGCCAAGGGAGTACAGGAAGCATTTTCCGCTGGTCATGAAGTCGCACACCTCACACGACGTTTTGCTTTTGTGCCCCACCTGCCACCAGTTGAGTAATATCTCTGATCTGCGGATACGCACAAAGCTGGCCGTACAGTGTGAAGCTCCTTTTAAGAATGGAGAAGGACACGAGAAATATAAAATTGATCCGGAGCTAAGGTAAATCATTCTCTATTATTTGTGTACTCTTTTTCCTCAACAACTTATTTCCCTTTTCAGACGCGTTCAATCCGCTGGCAATGCTTTGCTCCAACATGGCTCGAAAATACCCGCTGCAAAGGTGGCCGAAATGCATAAAACCCTGCTTGACTTCTACAAGGACCACACAGAGATAACAGAGGAGCTTCTGCGGCAGGCAGCCAGCGTGGAATATCGCATAGAGAATACAGACTTTTGCCAGCACGGAGAGCGTGTGGTGGAATGCTATCGCAACCAGTTCGGCGGCCTTGTGGAGCTGGAGCGTCTGTGGCGAGAGCATTTCCTGCACGCCATGCAGCCACGCTTCCTGCCCGATCTGTGGAATATCAATCACAATGCCGATCGCCTGGAGGTGCGAGCCAGCGAGGGACGCGTGGATGAGGCCGATCTGCAGGTGGCAGGAGTGGATGTGAGACCAAAGGTCGAATAATCAAGTGCCTTTTTTTGAGTTTATGCCTTATGGCTTTGTACGTATTTTTTTTAATTCAATTTCATATTAAACATAAACTAAAATTTGATTTGCGCTATGGTACAAAGAGACAAGACAAGGAGTCACGGGTCATGATGATGAGGCAGATCAGAGCTGAGCATCTCTGGACTAACTATATAAATATAAAGCTTACTCGTATATGGGCATTAATACATTATGTACACGCTTGGAACTGGAGCTGAAGTTGAGTTGATTCGAGCTAAATGAACTCGAAGCCCTCGTACTTGTACTCCGTCTCGATTCGCACCTCGGGCAACAGCGTTTTGCCCGTCGTATCGAAGGCTGTGATGAAGGTAGCAGTTTTGCCATTCAATTCCTCTGATTTGAGGGCCACAATGATGGAGTCATCGGTGCCGGGCAGGAACTTAAAGCTGGAGAAGCCATGCGTAGGCATTGTGTTCTCAGAATCAAGGCGCACGGTTTCGATGTGGCTGAAGCTTTCGTCGGCAGAGACCAGGACATTGCAGCCCATGTGCTCGTCCTTGGTTTCGTTGTATCTATAATGCAAAATGCAAGAATTAGTATAAGAATTTCTTAGGTTTTCTAGTATAAAAAGTCCTACTTGTCTTTGGAACACCGTCGTGGCAAAAAGAACCATCGTTGCTTCTCCTCCGACCAGGCGCCACTCTCATGGATCATGTAGCCCGGCCAGGATATCTGCTGCGACAGCAGGCGCAGCTGCTTGAAGTTGTCCACCCAGTTGAGGGATCGCACCTCTCCACTTGGCGTGATTGCCTTCACATACATGGGATTATAGTTCTCGAAGTCGCCCGCACTTGTCGTCCACTCCTTGCCCATGGAACCCACGTAAAGAGTCTGCTGCTTCACCGTGGCCCATTCGGACTTGAACCCTTTGGCACTGTGCCCGTCGCCATCTAGCAGGATCACCCAGGGAATGGGTTTGTCGTTAACTATTTCGTATATCAATCCGGTACGATCGTCGAAGCTCAGCAAACGGCCGTTAAAGGTCACCAGCTCGGAGAGCTCCATGCCACGGCCCTTGAGAGCAAATGCAGATTCCAGGACTGTGGGCGCCCCATCATCCCAGCTGATTTTAATTTCCGCCTTGGCCACCGTGTAGGTGAGGTATCCCTTCTTCAGGTAACTCCGCCACGTAGTGCTGCCGTCGCTCTTCTTCAACTTCGAGTTGGTATCCAAGTCGGCAATCATGGCTATCCGGTAGTTGATCACCCCGCCACGCAGCACCATCGGGGGTGTAAGTGGATATGTGGCATTGTAGGTATGGGCCACCAGGCCACCATTATCCAAGCTGCGGGCATTCGCAAAGCTGCGACGCAGCCAGTAGCCGTCAGAGGACGATTGCGAGCCCTGCCGCGCAAAGTAGAAGAGCAGGATCAGGCCAAGGGCGCAGGCTATCAGCAGGGCAAAGTGGTAATTGAAGCGCACCGTCCGATTCCCGATCCTATACGTGGGCGTCCGCAGGGCCGACCGCCAGTCGCGCATATACATGGCGCGCGGCGAGTGATCGGCGAGTTCCCGTTCCTTGTAGGCGAAAGCGGGGCTCTGGCTCTGCATCTAGCACGTCAGCAAGATCTCGGCGGTGAGCGGTGATGTGTCGGATTTTTCCGTCTTTGGATTGTTTGGATGCTGGTGTGGTGTGACCATTGCAGCGAAGGGTGCACAGCTGGCGCAACAGCTGTTCAGCTGAAACCAGTCACTAATCGATGTTTCTTGGTTTTTGTAAGTTAACGATAGTATCGTCAATCACCTGTTGACTTAGCTTACAGCTTTAATTCAGCATATTTATACAAATCTTAAAATAATTAATACATAATAATAATAATAATAGATAAAAGTGCTTTAGAGTGTATATATATAATTAATTTAAACACCATTACAAACCATTTTTCTCCTTACTAATAATATCGATATTGAATTTCTTTAATCGACAAATGGTCACTCTAATCGATACCGACATATTTTCCTCTCTTCTTCTTCAGCAGCACACGTGCTAGCTGCCTGCGTTTTGTTTTTTTCGCAAATTATTCGTCGTAATTTGCGAAAATGCGCATCGAAACGTGTTATTTTTGCTCCAGCAAGATATACCCTGGCCACGGGGTGAACTTCGTCCGTAATGACTGCAAGGTGAGAGCAATTTACTGCGGTATAAGCCAGTTATCAGATGTTTATTGTGGTTCCCTCTTTGTGTATCTGTAGATCTTCAAGTTCTGTCGGGGCAAATGCCACAAGGCCTTCAAGCGGAAGAAGAACCCACGCAAGGTTGGCTGGACTAAGGCGCACCGCAAGGCCGCCGGAAAGGAGCTGGCCATTGATCCCAGCTTCGAGTTTGAGAAGCGTCGCAATGTGCCCATCAAATACAGTCGCGAGACCTGGGAGAAGGCGCTGGTGGCCATCAAGCGGGTGACGGAGATCAAGGAGCGTCGCACCGACAACTTTGTTATGCAGCGCCTCCGCAAGGGTCGCGAGATGGAGATCAATATGGATGTCAAGGATGTACAGCGCAACATGTCCCTCATTCGTTCACCGGCCGCCGGCCTCAAGGAGCGACG
This sequence comes from Drosophila truncata, assembly GCA_008042515.1. Lineage (NCBI taxonomy): Eukaryota > Metazoa > Arthropoda > Insecta > Diptera > Drosophilidae > Drosophila > Drosophila truncata. The sequence continues at coordinate 201,782 of VNJQ01000304.1, forward strand.
CGCCAAGGAGGCGGCCGAGGAGGCTGCCCTCATGGAGGAGGATCTGCCCGAAGAGAAGATCACCTACGTGGATGCGCGCGAGCTCGAGAAGAGGCTCGAGGAGGGAATGGGAATCGAGGATCTGGAGATGTTAGAAGCCTAAGGACTCGTACACTGATTTTAGTTTTAGGACGCTTGCTATACAAAATACACATAAAACAAATAAAAAACCCCGTGGTACATAAATGTTACAAGCCTTTATTGCTATGCCTCACTTGTTAACTCCCTCGTCTGGTTGCTTTTGCTCTGGTGATTCCAGATTGATGGTCACGGGTCCGTCGTTTTCTATGTGCACCTGCATGTAGGCTCCAAACTTGCCATCTGTTGGATGAAACAGGATTATAAAAAACAGGAAAAGAAAGGAACTGAAGGCCAGACCCACCTTTAATCTTGCTGCTGTCATAGTTCTTACCCAGACGGTCTAGGAATTGATTGTACAGCTGCTGGGCCTCCTCACCCTTCATGGCTGCCGAGAAATCAGGCTTGTTACCCTTCAGCCGGTGGTATAGTGTGAACTGTGACACGCACAGGATCTCCAGATTCAAGTCCTTAACTGACTTTTGCCATCGCTTGCCCTCCTCTTCAAATAAACGCAGAGCCAGGATCTTGCGAACCCTAAAAAGGGATTTGTGATGTAAAAACACACAGGAATAGGTATAATTCGTGCAGTTAAGGGAATTACCTACAGGTAGTCGACATCTGCGGCGGTATCGCTGGCCTTTATACCCACCAGCACGCACAGGCCCGGCCCTATAGAGGATACCAGCTCATCTAGCACTAAGGAAATAGTATAATAGTAGTAATATAGTATAATCCTTTTTAATTCAAACATACCCGTTACTTTGGCGGCCCTAACCCTTTGTATAACCGCCCGCATTGCCTGATATTTCTATATATTCTCAACTCAAATCGGTTGAGAGGTACTAGAGGCAACAGTGCTGGAAAGTAACGCAAGATCAGTGTTAGGAAACCTTTAAAAAAATTCAAATTTAAGCGCTTCTTGTAAATAAACATATAACAGTATAATTGATATAAAAATCGTTAACATTGAGATAATACAAATACAATCAATATAATATAATTTGGTTAGTTGGGAGAGTCTTTGAGCTCGAGGGTGGAATACTTGCTGGCCCTTTGGAAAGATTAAAATTGTTTCTAGGTAAATGTTAATTTCTAATTTTAAAAAAGATTCCCTATTCTAGCCCAGACATAGAATATAAAGGAGGCATTCCATTTAAAGGAATTGAATAGGCAACAATTTATAAAATGGTAAAATTTCTAAAATTGTAACTCAAGTCGCAGCTTTTTCTCAATTTTATTGAGCTTAAGCAGACTTCCCGAGAGATATCAATTTATAGTTAACCAATCTCTAATTATTGCCTTATCAAATTCCTGTGAAAAACCTCTGATTATTTAAACTAATTGTAAAATGGTATTGCCCGAGGGGTTACGATATCACAGAGGCGTTGGCGGGGCACTAAGCTGGAGCTTCATCTCGCACAGCTTCTTGATGTGCACCTGGCCGGTGAGTTCCGCCTGCCGTAGGATTCTCCGGATGTCCATCAGGCGCTCGTGCTTGTTGGCCAGCAGGTAGGCAGACTTGAGCTGTCCAATGTAGATGTAGGAGGAGATGCGGAGCTCTACGCTGCTGATGCGATTGATAAGCCGGTCCAGCGTGTGTTTCGTTTCGGGAACGTTGCTATGCACGGCGGCATTGATAGCAATGGAGAGGATCTCATCAGACTCTGCAGAGTTGCCGCCACCACCGTTGCTTCCAATGCAGCCCAGAAGGCGTTCCACTTCAGCCAGGCGCTGATTCCTTGCCAAATACTTGGCAGTGGCACCAAAAACCTTGATGTTGGCCAATTTATAGTCCTGCATTATTCTGAAAATGCAGAAAACATGATTTCCTATAGCATATAACACCCTTTTAAACCAACAAACTTACCCGTACGCCAGTCCAAATCCCTCGTCTATATTCTTGCCGCAAAGCAGGACCAGAATACACAGTTGTATGCGATCTGCAGCTCCTTCAAACAGCGTGGGCAGGGTGCCTCGATTGGACTCCAAACGAATCTTTAAGAGAAACTCAGTTAAGTACAAATTATCAATAATGCTTCCTGTACTTACCTGCTTCAGCGTTTGCATAGTTCTTAGCGGTTCATCCGAAGCCTGTTCCCTCTCACATTTCGCCAGGAACTTGACCACTTCCAGCTGCTTTCGTATGGTGTTGATGTGTCCATTGAGAGCCCTGGCATCCATTTGCATGGCAAAGCAGGCACCCCTTACACTGGTTGAACTTGCCCCACTACCACGTCTTCCCTGCTGCTGCTGCTGTTGCTGCCGTTGCAGGTGCTCCCACTCGGCCAGGTCAAGCTCTCCCTGTAGATGCATGTGGGCGGACACCAAGTGCTGAGCGTTTGCCTGCATCTTCTGGAAGTTTTCGCAGTTCAAAGCGTAGAATTTCACGCAAGTCATGCTGGCCCTGATGGGATCCTTCAGCAAAAGCTGCAGTTGGTAGAGCGAATTGAGTTGCTGCTGCTGTTCCAGGTGGCGGCAGGTCTGCAGCAGTGGCACACGCCACGAGCTCAGCTGAGGATCCTCCATCTGCTGCATTTCCTCTACCAAAAGTGGCAAACTCCCGCACTGCAGCTGTGGCTGAAAAATGTGTTGAATAAAGAGATCTGCGTCCAGTTGCTGAAGCTGCCAGTAGCGCAGGGCTGCGCGTAGCTCATCGCGACGCATCAAGAAGGTCAGGATGTCGCCGTGGCTGCCGTAGGTGAGAACATAGTGCAGGGACTCCTCAAAGCCGCGCTCCTGCCTGCGTCCCTCCTCGCTGGTTGCTATTTGTCCGCCGTAGTTTCCCTTGGCTATATTCCGGAGCCCCGCCAGGGCGTTCATCACATTTAAAGCCGGCTCCTGGAGCGGTCGTTGCTGTACATAAGGTTCCCGGCGTCGCGAAAAGAGCGAGGCCAGTGATGAACTACGAATGAGTGATGACCGGTGTAGTGTTTCCGGCAGGGGCTGTGACTCCGGCATTGAGGCTATCAAAAGGAGAATTTCCTGAAGCAAAGCGGGACCCCTTTGTGGTCGCTTCTTGGGCAGAATTGGGCAGCTTTCGGTGGCAGTGGAGGCTCCAAAAATGGCTTTGTAGATGCTGCTGTTAATCTGCTCGCTGGAAAGCCTTGTCATGCAGTGGGCAAACTTCTCGCGGGCTGCCTCGTAACAACCAGCTCGTAGGCAAGCTAAACCATGGGCAGCCATCACGCCAGTGGTGGCGAAACCAAACTTAAGATGCACCTCCAGCGCCAAAGTCCAGTGTTCAGCCTCCACCAAGGCGTCGGCCAGCTTGCGCAGATTGTGATCGTCTAGGGGTCCGGCTGGAATCAGCGACTCGCAGCACTGCTGCACCACAGCCATGACGATCTCCGAATGCTCGCGTATGTTTTCAAACTCTCCAGGGGCACCGCGAACCTTGAAAGTATACATTTTTCTATTAAAATAATATATTTCAAGAAAGAAACTATAATTACCTTAGCCGCAAAGGCCAGACAGTTGATCATCTTGGCCACCAGGCTGTAGTCCACCTCCGGATTTGGCACAATGAGTTTCTCCAGCTTGCGGCAGTGAAAGAGCAGCAGTTCCACGCAGCTCCGTTGCTCCGCATGATGCCGGAGAATGGACAAGCTGAGTGCCACACTGGGAGCATGCTCGTAGCTAAATTCCTCGCGCAGCAGCTTGTCGTGAGTGATGATTCCGCTGAGCCGCCACTTGCAGACTTCGCCGGAACCCGCAGATGAAGCCGATCCTGAGACCGTACTCCTTTCACTGGTGTCTACTTGGTCTCTGGAAGCCGAACTGCTGGCACAATCGTTGCAAATCCTCACCTCTAGTTCATCGTAGAGCTCTGGAATGCGCATTCGATGGGTGGAGCAGGCGTAGCACACCACCCGACCGCAGCGACGGCAGTGATGGCGACGCATCAGCATGGTGAAGGCAGCCCGGCGACAGCACATGCAGTGACTGGCCTCCTCATCGCGTGTCCATTGCTGGCGGTTCGGAGCCTGCTTGGGCATCACAAAAGCCCCACAAAGGGAATCCAGCGATTGGACATCAGTGCCCAGGGAACTGGGCTCGGGCTCTGCCCTTAAATTGGCCACATGGTAGTCCAAGGCCTTGCTAGCATAAATTCGTAGCAGCAGATCCAAGCATTCCTGGCCTACGAAGTGATCCTGCTGATATGAGTTAAAGTTCAGCAGGATAAAGGCTTCCGAGGTGGTTTGTCCCAACTGGAAACGCACTTTGGAGGCGCTACCTCCGCCTGCTCCAGTTGAAGAAGTGGTCTGAACATCGTAGACATGACCGCGCTTCTCGAAGCAGTAGGGGCAAGGACCCAGGGGCTTTTCCTTTTGCAACTTCGAGCGTGCCGCCTCCAGAAGCTTACCCAGAAGCTCAAACCGTGCATTCATGACCAGCTGCTCCACGATTAACAGAGGATGTCTCAGTAATTTCCAAAACTGCAATCGTTCCGAAGCTGCCATTTGACGTAGCAGTTCCAACGAAAGCTGATAATTCCTGTATAGCCGCGGATCACGGGCATGGCCCTCTAGGTAATCAATAACCCACTGCAGCAACGGCAGCGACCTGAACTTATCCTTGTGCGTATCAAGAAAGTTAACCAGGGAACTGGATGGAAACATCTCTACAATGCCCAGCAAGTTCTCATCCAGTTCCTCGCCATCTTGCAGTTCCAAAAGAGCATCTAAGAGGGTAAGCAAGCACACTCTTTGCTGACCCGCCGATCCCGCCAGGTAGACCACGCGACTCCATTCGAGGCACAAACCAAAGCGACGACGCTGCAGCAACTGCTCGAAGATCACATTCGGTGTCTGGCGGCCAAAATCGTAGGCCTGTGGCCAGCTTTCGAACTGCAGAAGAGCCGAAACCTTGGCATATATGGTTATATCCGACAGTGTATGCTCCAGCTGTGAGCGTAGCTTCGATGGAATCTCCTTGGCGGCCCTGTGGTGCTGTACTGTGCGTTCGATGAGCTCCTTGGCCAGCTGACTGCTTGAGATGCGGGTAAAGTGCTCTTTTAGGAGGCTAGCACGCATACCCAGGTCACTCATGTGCACCACAAGCTGAATGTGACGGGGATCTTGGGTAATAAGCTCGGAAATCAAGCCATCTATCCTTAATTTGAGTTGCTCTTGAGATTCTAAAAGACAATTTTGATAAGAAATCGAAGGGTTTCCTAAGGATCTCCACTCACCTGATTGTGTACCCATTCCCAGCAGTAGAATCTGCAGCAGTAGCTCCCGATCAGGCACTAATTTCTCCAAACTAGAACTGTCCAGTTTGTAGGTATTCAGGGCGGCCAGCACGCGATTCCCTTCGTACATGCTAGCCAGGCACTCCACCTCCGGCATTTGCATAAAATGTTCCAGGCAGGAGAAGTCCAAACCTGCGTCGCTATCCGGCAAACTGCCCAGCTGCACCGCTTGCAGGATCTGAGCCAGCAACTGGTTATGCTGAGCTATGTAGTTGTGAATGGATTCCTGTTTTTGTGGAGCCACCACCCGTGGCAGCCTTTTCGTCGTTGCTTCTTCTCCCAACTGTGGACAGATGTTCAAAGCAATTACATGCACGAGATTTAGGTGAAGAGCAGCCACACTGGACTCAATTTCCAGTGGCGTGATTCCACATTCATAGATCAGCTCCCCTATGACTTCGTAGGGATCGTTTCGAAGGAGTTGCGTGTTGTGATACTCCAAATTGGGATCTCTGAGCTGCAGAAGGCGTGCCAATTGCTGGACATAACTGCAGAAGCGGGCATAGTAATTCCACCGGGAACGCAGCTGCTGGAACTGTCCGGCATTTGCCCTAAGCTCCTGACCATGTGAATATTGCGCAGGCTCTCGGCCGTAAATCGTTTGAAAGGCAGCCTCCCGCTGAAGCTGCATGGCCAGCACTGCAGGCCGAAGGGGATAACTCTGTCGCGACAGAAGCTCATTCAAAGCTGGCTTCTGGCCAGATCTTTCCAAGAGACGCATACATTCGCAGAGGTTTTGCAGGAGAATCATGGCACCAATCTCAGTGGAGTTTGAGTTTGAGATGGCCTCGTCGCCGGTCACCTTGAGTTGTTGCTGCCGGCGGATAACTAATAAAAGATTGCTAGTAATCTCCCGATTAAAGCCCAGATTCACAATGAGGTCGCAGATAATCAAAGCGTTCAGGTTACGCTCCTCGAATTGTTGGAGAAAACCCGACTGATGTCGCAGAATGAGCGCTTTTAGCTCGGGATTCTGCTGCAAGCGCTGAGCCTGGGCAAAATTGTCCACCACGCTGATGATTTTGGACAGTTCAAAGCCCTTGGCTGCCACGCCTTTAATCTGTTCTACGGTGGTCTCATCCGAGTTTGGGTGGCGCGCCTCCAAGGCCTGATAGTTGGCATAAATGTTGGCCAGCTTTTGCTTAACCAACTGCTGTTGCTCCATGAACTGTAGCTCTCGACTAAGCTGGCTTTGTTCCAGATGGAAGGTCTGAAGGGATAAAGAAGCATTAATCATGGGAAAGAATTTATGTATTAAGGTTTAAGGACACTCACCTCAATGATCTGCTTGACATCGTTAAAGTTCTTGAGAGCCAGCGCCATGATTGCCAGCTGTTCTGGCGTGCTGAGCATCTTGGGAATGATGGAACGCTCGCCGGGAGAAGTGACACAAGAGTTCTTTCTGCCATGGCCAGAAAGTAACTGTGCCCGGGCCCTGTACTGCTCCATGGTGAGTCCCCCATCTGTGGGAGTCTTCGATACAGCTGCCCCACTGAAACTAACCGCCCTTCGTTGCTTTCGGGCCTTTCTTCTGCTTAAACTTGATGCGTGATTGCTGCGTTCTCGGCTCTCATCATCGCTGGAGGCCTTCTCCTTGGCCGTGCTGTGCAGCTGAACCAACTGCAGCAGCTGTTCCGGCTCCAGGAGGCAGCTTAGAGAAGGTGCCGAAGCGGCCAGAGACTGATCGATCTTGTTTAGGACCCCCAACTTGCAGAGAGTCTCATTGATAGCGTCTACCAGACGTTGAAATCTCTGGTGATGCTCTGCAGCGCATTTGTAGTCCTGCGAGTGCAGTTTTTTGGTGACAAAGCCACGGAGAAAGGTGAAGAGGGCTTGCAGCGAGGGCGAGCGGCAGATAAAACCATAGCGCGTCCGCTGAATATGACTCGCGGCGGCGATAGGTCGCTGTGGTTTTGTGACATCATCATCCACATACTGTTCGTCATCGTCCTCTTCGTCCTCATCGTCTTGGTCTTCCCTTCTCTTCTGATGGCTCTGCTCCAGCTGCTCCCAGCGCAGGAAGACCAAAAGGAAAATATCCTCCAGCAGGGAGCACAAGGTGCCCAGCTGATGAAGCTGTCTCATTTGTCCTGAAAGCTGCACCAACTTGGCCTTGGTTGACTGTTCTCCCTGATCTAGAATCATATTGTAGACATGACAGAGCGCTGTGTAATAGTTGAGGATCTCCGTTTCCTGCTGGTAAAGACACTTCAGTGCTGGAGTCTGCAGCTGCCATTTGTGAGTGTCCCCGAGCAGGCTGAGCAACTCCTGATGCTCGCACTGAATGCCATAATCGTGAATCAGGGTTAGCACGCCCGGCGCCCGCAGTAGAGCCTCTACTTTGAGGGTTTTGCTCGCCTCTCGCGTTTGCAGAAAATTAAGCAACGTGGACAGACGCTGGAAGTCGGCAAAGAAGAACTTGTGCACTTCCTGCAGCTCCTCGGGAACCGCACTAGGGTCAAACTCCTTCAGACACTTGTCCAGGCAACCCAGTTCATCCAAAGTCTGAGCTCCCAGGGCAAATTCATTGGCTAGTCGCAGGATAAGCAAGGTATTTCTCAGTGTGCGATCCTGGAAGCCTTCAAAATCCTTTAGCTGCTGACACAAAGTGGCCACAAAGTGCTCTTTTTGGTCAATGGCAAGCCACAAGACCAACTCTCGGGTGGGTGCTGCGGCTTCACTGCACTGCGTCCGCATGAACTGTTGCTTTTCAAGCAGGACATCTTCCAGCAGATTACCTTCACTCCTAGACAGCAAGGCGAGCATAATATGCTCTTTGCCGGCTGATTCACTTGCCAGACGCGTCATTAGCTTCTGGCGAAGCGTAGCCGCCTCCAAAATGTTGTCGGGAAAATTTGCCAGCAAACAAAGAGAGCCCGGCGATGAGACATCGCTTTCATCTAGAAGCTGATGCAGTACGGCGGCTATAATTTGTCCAATGTGCAGCTTGGAGTGGACCTGCAGCAAGTGCAGCAGCTGCAGGGCGGGATAAGGCGAAGTCCGGAGAATGGTTTGCAAGGCAGTTTGATGGACATGCACTGCTCCTGTGGCCTTGCCATGAAGCCACTGTATAAAGGTCTAAAGGAATGATATTAATAAAGAAAAAGAGAGTTGCAGATCATTGAAAGACTGACCTCGAAAACTTGCCGCTGATCCGTGGACAACAAGTCCAATAATTGACGCTGATTCTGGTCCTGTACCTCGGCCATTGTGGGTCACCTGTTGCTCTGCCTGTCGGGAGTCCAACTTTGTGTACTCTGCTCTTCTAGAGTCGCTGGTTCATTGTTCGCTCGGTCTGCTGACTTTTCTAAGTGCAGCCGCTGATTGTTGATTTCGCCTATACATATATCTCGATGCGGGCTTGCGTTTTGCTTTCGCTTTTGTTCAGGCGGCCCCTGCGCTTTGCTGAGCAGCTGTTCGGGCTTCAGGCTTCCACGGGCGAGCAGCGGGTGATAAGAAACACCCACATATTATCACCGGACTCAATCTTGGAAACGTCCAATAACAAAAGACAATTAGAGCGGCAAAAACTTCGATATAACTATCGATGACTTGACTTAATCTGCAATCGAAATGTTTCGTTTCAAAGGAGAAACGTAACTAAACCACGTAATCAAAAAACAATCTTCTCTTAGCGTCATTCAGGCTGATCATAAATTAAATTTCAGTTCTAAGAAAATTACCTTCTATTTTTATCTATAAAGGTCGAAAAATTAGAAATCTTTGGCTTTAGAAAAATACCAAAAAATATCATTTTATCGATTGTTCGATAGCAAAATGTTCAATGTTTTCAAAACATCCCAGCTCTAGGATGCAACTAAAAGGGCGAGAAGTACAACTAGCTTTTTCATTCAAATTTCGATTTTAAAAAGTAAGTCCACAAAAGCAAAGAAAAAATTAAATAAACGGTTATATTGCAAACCTTAAACTTAAAATATTTCCATATTAATATCATGAAATGCCCATGTTCCTTATCATTACATTTCCCCAGCAATAAAAACACCTTAAACTGTTTTTAAAACACGTTAGTTTCACACTTTAATATGCAATAGTTTAGTTCAGCAAGTACATTGAAATACATAGCGATACATGGCATTATCTATAGATATAACATACACTCGGTACACACACATCGTACAGATACTGAGACGGGATGCATTACTGACTCAACGCAAACCAATTCAACTAGAAATACAATCAATTTCCTTTACTATCACAAAAGTCGTCGCAACTCAGGAGGAAGGAGGGTGTTTGGTTAGGCTAGGAGGTAGGAGGGACGGAGGAATCGAACTAACTAAATTGAAATAAGTGAATCGATTTTGCAGCGACTGGCGAAATTTTCTACAGCTTGCCAATTTTTTAGGTTGTTTCGAACTTCATTCTTGTTTACACATTTTTCGGTAGATTGTCTTTCTGCTTGAAAATTCATAATGTCACCTACACAACAATTCCCTTTCATTCGCTAATTTCGAGTTTTTGCTTTTTTTCGTTTGCATTTATAATTTATAATTCTCAATTTGTTTTTAACTCTCGATTATGTAGATTTTGTTTGCTAATACATGTAGGTCTAGATTATATATGATACTTAGGTTAAGATTGGGGTAGGGACACTTTTCCCAAGATTTTACTATTAATTTTAACACAATTTCAAAAGTAAATTAGTTGCGTTTTAAAATATTTAAGTTTTGTTGAGAAAATATAAAACAAATAATACATTTTGTTGCTTTCTTTTACTTTTTATTTTGTTAAATTTCTGCACATTTCTAGGAATTTTTAAACTTATAAAATACTTACAATTACCACAAACACCCATTTTAAATGGATTTTTTTATCCTATGGAAAAAGTGTCCTATCTTCGATTAACCGAAGGGCATTTTGTATTTTTCTTAGGCTTAATATAAACTATTACATTTCGTTTCAACGTTATGTTTTTTCCAAGCATAGCTGCGCGTTCTCTAATTTGTTTCCGAAATTCATATGCATATCGTTACGTATATCTTCTGTTTAGTTGGACAAACAACACTTATATATGGATAGTATATAGGTTTTGGGGGGCGGCAGCACTATCCCCTGCAGAACACAACTTAAGTTTAATTTTTAAATTCCCTATCGTTGCTTAAATGGAAATGTACACACGTATACGTAATAAACACACATTGAGTATTGCTTAGCTCGAAGGATTTTACTAGCTATAGATGCTTGCTTGCTTTGCCTTTGCTTTTCTTTTGCTTCTTTCCCGGCTTTGTTTTTTTTTTATGGCCTTCCCTTTTTGGTTTAACGACGATTCACTCGAGTATTAAATATCACTTATAGGGGCATTGTTCCATATCGAAAAGAGAGGGGGACAACCGTATCAGAATCCGCATCCGTCCGGTCTAGACGTAGTAGGCGTTGTAGGGATTTCGCTTCTCCAGACAGGGCAGCACACACTCCAGCGTATTGCGGAATGCCTCGCGGAAGTCCCGATTAAAGTAGGCATATATAAGCGGATTCAGTGTCGAGTTGAAGTAGCCGATCCAGAAGAGCACCACCACCAGAACATCGGGGCAGGGGCAGGCGGGGCCGCACAACGATGTGATGACATACCTGGGCGAAGAGTGTAAGTGAGAGTCGAGTCACATGGGGATGAGCTGACCCACAGCCGCTTGTGGACTTCGGATTACGGATTAGGGGCTACGGGCTACGGACTACGGGCTACAAACTACGGACTACGAACCACCACTTACCACAGGAAGAAGGGCAGCCAGCAGAGCAAAAAGACACCCATGATGATGCCCAGGGTGCGGGCGGCCTTGTGCTCGGCCTTCCATCCTTTGGCCGGACGTACGGAGCCGCCTGTGGAGGGGCAGATAAAGAGTTTAGGACAGGGCAGTGAAGGAAGGCAATTGGCTGATTAAGTTCAATTCGATTCGGTTCGGTTCGATTCGATTCGATTCGCCTCGGCCGCCGCCCATTCTTTGGGACATTGACCAGAGTCAAGTTCTGGCTAAGCCATAGCAGTTGACAGTTTTCTAGTTTTCTAGTTCTTCGGTTCTTGAGGGTGTCTGTGTGGTTACACTCAGAAAAAAATTAAGTAATAGTGACTAAAAAATAAAGCAATTAAGGCTTATTAATCAGCTCATATATTTTTTTTCTTTTTGAGATTTTTCATATTTACTGAGTAAATAAAATCTGAAACCCATTTTTCTATTTTTTCTGAGTGTAAAATGCAAAAAAATACGGGTTATGTTCATTTTATTGTGAGAGAAAGTGGTTGCCGGGCATGTTGCGTATACGTCGTGTGGGTGACGGGTCGTGTCCTGGCATGTTTAACTTTGACATTAGTAATGCTGTTGCTGTTGCTGTATTTCTGTGTTGTGCAAGTATCGAGGACCATCTCCAGTACCGCCTCCCCCTTGGCCCATATCCCAAGTAACTGTCATTAAACTGCTGGAAAGGCCAACATGTGTTGTGTCTTCGTGCGGGGAGTATGTGTGTGTGTGTGTGCGGGAAAAGTAATAAAAACGAGGCAAACAATTGAAAATATTTACACAGGACACTTGTTATCACAAAGACATACAATGCCCCGCATTAAATCGGTCACACTTGAAAAAATAAACTCATGGCATTTGTTGAAGAAAATTAATTTAAGATCTCGAAAGATAACAATTTAAAATCGCTTTATAAATAACAATCGAAATTCGCTTTATAAATTATTTATCGATTATTAAAAATAACAATTAAAATTCGATTAACAACTTAATTATTTAATTCAATTTTCTGTTAAAAAAATATTTTTTTATCTACATTATTAACAATATTTAAAACCCAGAACCTAGGATGCCGCAAAAAGAGGTTTGGATTCAATCTCATTTAACTATTTTAATTAAATTAATTTGTTTATGAAAATATAACATTTTAAATATTCTTTTATTAGATTTCTACTGTCACATTTTTGTTTTTATATTAAAGAAAAACTTTTTTATATTATAAAAGGACTTTTTATACGTTTAAATTTATTTTCGTGACATCCACACTGTATACATTTGTATATTTTACATTTATATTATTTAAACAATAATTTCTATGGCTTTCAATTATTTTACTCATTTTTTTTAATACAATTTTATCAACAATTTTCCATAAAAAATCTTTTTTTGAGTGCACCAATCCACCCGCACAAACATAAACATAAACAGCACTCGAAACGTGGGGGGTAGTGCTGGGAGGAGAGCCAGGAAGGAAAACAAATCAGACGGACGGCACTGAGCAACAGGAGGAAGCGGCGGACAGCCCCCATCCTTGGAGACCATCCGCTGATGGATGCCAGCAGAATGGGGGATGGCCAGAACCAGGTGAAATCATAATGCAAAAACGAATGGCAGAGTGAAGGAGGAGCAGCAATAAAGCAAAGCAAACGCACGTGCAAACGGAAGCAATTATGTACAGCTTGAGAGCAGGAGAAAGCGGAAAAGCGGGAAAGCGGGAGAGCGGGAGAGCGGAGCGAGCATGAGGCATGTGAAGTGGGCGGCAGGGCAGTTGGTTGCGTGGGCGGTGTACATGTGTGTGTGTCTGCGACCCTCCGGATTTAGTGGCCTAACCTGGTTAGCAGGGTATCGAGATAAGGAGGTGCCAAAAAAACTGGTATATCTCTGGGGATTTACCCATCAGGTTAAGTCAAGTGGTGAGGGTTAAAAAATATATAAAGGAGCTTCTTGATTTCAGTTTGTATTTGTTTAGAGTTGAACAAAAATCTTGTTAACTGTTCCAAACATTTCTTATAAAATAAAAACTAAAAATAAATAAACTAATTGGAGTAAACTCTAGCCCATTTCCTTTTATGTCTATTTAATGATAATTTTTTTAATAAAAACTAAGGTTAAGGTATCAAAATATTAAATTACTTTGAGTTTATAATATATATTAACTGTAAAATAAATATAATACAGTGGGAGATATTTTTCAGACTGATTTGAATGAAAACTACAGAAAATCGAAAGTTTTCAGTGGGACTTTAGCAGAGATGATCTGGGAAGGATATGAGTGATGAGAAAATATATACAGATGCATATAGAAATTCAACATGATCCTGGCTTAAGATACAAAATGAAAGTAAACAGATGAGCAAGGCCAGAAATGATTGACACTGGACTGGACAGCTGCTGGTGAAGCGTGAACGTGAGAAGGATTCATGAGGCTGGAGGTGCTGAGGCTGAGAGACAGGCGGAAAGTCAAAGAGTGAGTGGTGGAGGAGGAAGGAGGAGGGCTACGACAAGACTCACCGGTTGCACCACAGTGACTGCATCCGGTCTCGAAGCGGCGCTTCCGGTTCTTGCTCTGCTGCCAACATGCCGTTACCGCCGCCCTGCGTTTGTGCCAGAAGCGAGAGGATCTGGACCGCGAACCCTGGCCAAGATCCGGAGCTGTGGCGTGACTACTACGTTTACTACTAGCACTTGGACTTGCACTGGCACTGGCACTGGCACTAGCACTTGGTGGAACTTTGGTGGTTTCAGTGGCTGTGGTGGTGCCGGCGTTTGCATTTACGTTGGTGGCGGTGGCTGTGGTGTTGGTGGTGGTGGTGCTGATGTCGGCGCCGCAGAGCGGACACTTGGGCAACGGACTGGACACCGGGGCGAAGGTGATGCCGCGGGGACGCTGCTCAATGATCTCCGCCTCCTCCTCATCCACAAAGATGCAGATGCCGCCGCGTCGAATCAGCGAGGATTTATTGGAAAATTCGTGCTCTGCCATTTTTTGGGATTTATTTTATTTTTGTTTTTTGTTTTCAGTTTTTGGAGTTGGTTTGGAGAAGAAGTATTTGTTTTTTTTGGTTGGACATAATTTTGGTGATTTGATTTTACATATATACACATAGAACACACAACGTGGAAGAGATAGGAGAAAGAGAGAGAGAGAGAGAGAAAGACAGGTAGAGACGATAACAGTAGTTCACAGGACACTCTTTTTTTTATCTCGGGAACACAGAGAAGTATCACATGCACTGGAGGCTCTGCTCCCATGCACCGGCAAACGCTAAGGATCGGGAGAATATTGGATGGGGAGGGGATTTCATTAATGGGGTCGGTCCAGTCCCTTCTGCTCTTCGTTTGCAGGTGCAACCAGCTAAAAGCTAGTACTAAACTATAGAAAAGCTTATCTAAAATACTCTCTTTAAGCATTTTATTTTAACTTCTGCAATGAAGGGTTTTATTGAAGATAATATAAGCTACAAGATGCGTAACGCCAGAGGATTTTCTTCGGTTTAAGCTATGCATCTTTTAGCTTAAGATTCTTATCTTTGGTTTTATACTCAAAAATAAATACAATTTGCTTTTAAGAAATTCGAAATATTTACCTTGCAAATTAATTTTTATTTTTATTTTAAATTTAAGAAACTTCCTTCAATCTTTTTTTTAATCTATAAATTTTAACTTAGAAAATCTCTAAAAAATACAACGAATTTCCCAAGGGCAAAATATATTTTTTTTCTAAAGAGACACCTGCTCTATCTACACAATACTGGCTATATATACACATTATATCCTTGCTACTCACTTGCTGAACTCGTGGACACGCGACCCATGGGAATGTAGCTGCGACTGTCGCTGTTCTCCTGCGAAAAGTTTATGACGTTCACGTCATAGGTCACCACGGATGCCTGTCGCTTGCGCACCGTCTGGATGCCATCGTAGCCCGCCAGGATGCTACAGCGCTGTCGCGCTCCTCCTCCTCCGCCTCCGCCAGCTCCACCATTTCCCCCGGAAACGCTCACGTCCGCATCGCCGTTGCTATCTTTGCGCTTGAACAGCGGCGACGTGACATCCTTGTGCTCGTCGGAACCGGCCTCGACGGGCGACAGCGTGGAATCAAGTATGATCTCCGGCTTGGGCGAGGGCATTTGGGGATTTGGCTGTGACGGCACCGGGACGGGCACTGGAACGGGTACGGGCAGGGTGGTCACCACATCCAGGGACACGGTGGAGGTGTCGCTGGGCGTATAACCAGGTCCGGCGGCATGCGGCGGCGGCGACAGGAAGTACACATTGATGGACGCCGGCTGCCCGTTGGAGTTCGAGTCAATGGCACTGCCCGCGGTCTGCGGAGCCGGCGTATTCGGTGGGGACATCAGGTAGTTGGCGCACACCTGATCGCTGAGCGTGCTCAGGCGCTGGGGAGCACCGGCCGGCCGACCCAGCGGAAAGCTGAGCGACCGGAAGATCTCCGCTAGCTCCGAGCTGCTGGCAATTAGCAGGCCACTCGGCTCCGGCAGCTCGGGCGGCGACAGCGATGGCGGCGGCGTGGAGGGCTGCAGGGGGGATTCCCCAAAGCAGTCGGCCAGCTGGGCCAGCTCGTCGTCGCTGCGCCGAGACCGGAGCTGGGAATCCGGGGTCTTCACCTCACTGAAGTCAATCAGCTGAACGCCGTCACTAAACTGCTGGATCACGCTGGCCCCGTTCTGTTCGCTGAGCACATTGATGTCCAGCAGAATGTCCGGCTTGTTGGGCGTCGAGTCCGTGTCGCTGTGCTGCCGCTGGCGTCGCTCAAGTTTGCGTTCCTTACCGCCGCCGCATCCGTTGTAGCTGTGCGACAGCTTCCGGTTCCGGGCGCGCCGGAAGAAGCTGGAGCCCTCGGAATTGGCCTGGTGTCGTTTCCGCTCCAAGGCAAAGCACTCGGCACTGGAACGCTTCGTCTTGGCCAGCAGCGAGAGGATGTTGAAGCCCTTTTCCTTGCCGGGGGGCAGCACATGCTCCTTGGTGGCAGCTCTGGACTCGCTGATGGTGCGCAGGAACTCCGAATCGCTGGCTGCATATGGTTTTCGTCCGCAAGCAGCTGCTCCGGCTTTGAGGCGAATGAAGTCCGTTTCGCTGAGGGCAGCATACTTGCCGCCACCAGGACCACTGATGATGGTGCCACCGGTTTGCCGTTTGAAGTACAGATAGTTGTCCTCGATGAGCCGCTTTAGCTCCTTGTTATCCTCGGCCAGCGGCAGGTGGGTGTCGTAGAGGTCAGTGCCTTCGCTCTCATCGCTGTTGAGGCCGAAAACGCGATAGGCTTGGGATTCCGGCTCCGGTTCGCTGTTCCCACTGCCGCTGGTCAGGCTGAGCTGCTGCTGCGGTGCCGAAGGATGTGAAGGTTGCGTATCTTCAATATCCTTAACAGGCAGCTTGCCCTCTGTCCATATCTGCGGATTGAACACCGGCACTGGTGGCTGCAGCTGATTGTGGGAGGGCTGAAGCGTTTGCTGCAAGGCCATCATCGAGGGAGCACTGTCCGTGTGCGTGACCTTCTCGTAGCGCTCCTGCTCCAGGTCACGCAGATCGATGCTGCTTCTGCTAAGACGACGTGGCGGTGGCGAAGGGACTCGCAGTTCATCGCACTCGTCCCTGTCGTCGTCCTCATCGGTGGCCGGCTGCAGCATGTCCTGTGGGCATCAGAGAATGAGAACCACAAAGGAAAGGGTCTCAGTTCCACTTTCCTTATCTTCTCTCTAGAAAAAAAAAGCTACAAGACTTACCTCCAAGTTGCTTAGCGCACTTTGAGTCTCCTCCCGCCCGGAGTGCACATTGAGATCGCAGTCGCTGGGATGCAGATAGCTCAGATTGGTGGGCTGCTGGGTGTGCCCCATGTGGACGCTGTTCAACAGGATATTGGAGCTGGTGCGGCTCAAAGCTTTGCGCTGCCGAATGGCCTCCCTGGAAAAAGGGAAAGAAAAAGTCCCGAGGGCGGCAGCAATTAAGCAAGCCATCAACATCGACCAGCCAACCAGCAACCATTCTGTGCTCACTCACTTAAAGATGCGCCAGTACATCACCAGCATTACGATGCCGGGTATCCAAAAGCTGACCGAGCTGGAGATGAGGGCGTAGGCCTTGTTGACCACAAACGAGCACTGGTCCGGATGGAGGGACACCTCCCTTAGATGCTCCTCGGTGGTGTACCAGCCCAGGAAGATGGGCGTGAACGAGATGAGGGCGGGCAGGATCCACACGTTGGCAAGCATAAAACAGACCGTTTTGTGTGTCATATTCAGGGGATACTCCAGCGGACGCACTATGGCGTAGTATCTGTCAAAAGGGGAGAAGCGGAAAGCGGCCGAGGAGGTCAACTTTATTAATGGAAATGAATTGCGGACAGAGGGCCAGCCGCAAAAGGTGGCAGGTGGTTGTGAGCCGCACGAGAAGGCAGAGCGAATCGAGGCTCTTGGCACTATAATTGATGGCCAGCAGCATAATCACGTTTTCTTAAACATTTTGCCAGGCAGGAAAATCAAGTTATAAAACCATAAAAAGGCGAGAGTATTTAATTAGTGCGTAAATGTTGAAAAATAATGCTTTTTATTTACTTTTATGATTTTTAGGTGTTAAATTAGAGGACTGGTATTGAGGTTATAAATGTTTTTTACTTCATTTTAGAATATTTAGAAGATTATATTCATTACTAATGGGTTTATAAATAATTTTAAATTAATTTTTTTAGGATTGAACCCTTAAAAATTAAAAACACGAAGTATGATGTTTATAAAAAATGTAAAAAACAATTAATCGAATTTTTTACATCGATAAATATCGATATAATAGATATTACTGATAAATAAAACCAATATTTTCATATATTTATAAGAATATTATTATTGCAAAACATTTTTATCTTTTTCGGATTATATTACTCTCAAATATTAAACCGAATATCCATTTATCGTATCGGATCCAGTATCGATATTTTCTGACCACCTACTATGATCAGCTTAGCTTATATTGATTTATATTTTATGGTAAAAATGTGATTAATATACATATTCTAATGAGTAGTGTCCTCTGTCTCCCTTAATAGTTTCCATCATTAATTTTCTAATTTCAATTGCTGCTGATATATATAATTTCCTTTGTTTCTGTGGCCAGCGAACAAGGTGAGCGAAACACAAATTAATTAAAACAGACAAAGGGGCCCAGTGCCAGTGTTGTTGGCCATTGGCCATTGGCCATTGTTGGTCAGCAGCTGTTGTTGGCCTGCCTCCCAAGTTCGGGATATCGCCCAATTAACGGCTTGCGGGGAGCAGAGATGGGAAGGGAGTACTGAGAGTATAACACGCCCAAATCATTTGGGCCGCATTCATCATACGGGCGGGGCCTAATGTTTGCTTTTGATGTGCGCGCCTTTCACGGTAATTAATTGTTTCTACTTCGCCCTGGCATTGAAAGTGATTTCGGGCAGCTGGACAAGATTAATGGTCTTATGCCAGGATTTAAAGAGAGAGACCAACTTAAAACCAACTTCAATATATAGTCTTGTCATACCTGTCCACCGATATACAGCATAGATGCAGGATGCTCGCCGTGGAAAAGTAAACATCCAGGCTGTTGTACACGTTGCACATGAACGGCCCGAACATCCACTTGCCGCCGGACAGCTCCACGGAGGCGTTGAACGTCATTGCACAGAGGGCCACCAGCATGTCGGCCATGGCCAGCGACACGACAAAGTAATTGGTTATCACCCTGCGAATGAAACAATAGCATCGGAATTAGTGGGTTTTACATGCGAGATGTGTGTGTTAGGTTTTTGCCCTCGTGTCCCAGCACTCGTTATTGGAGTGACCACGCCGAAATGGAATGGAATCTGTTGGCTAAACACACACACAGAGCTTTGCTTTGTTTTCCATGGCCATTTCCGTTCAGGTTACCTGCATGCAGCAATTTCCTTGGCTGTCAGAAGTCATTCGACCACCTAAGAGGAAGCTGCCATCTTCAGTTGGAGGGTCTTAGCAATGGGAAGGAATTATTTGGTCTCTGGTTTAAGTGTTGTCAAGAAGGAGAACTTGCATTTTGTAATAATACATTTAATTGCATTCATATTTTACTGATATTTCTTGGGAAAATGAAACTTCTTGAATTAAAAATCTAAAAGAAATTTACTCTTCAGAGGAAACCTTGTTAATTAGTAACAAAAATAACTCCCATCAAGCTTGGCTCTTAAAACTGAAGAGTTTCATAAAGGGAACCTTTGTCCTTTGTCTTTAATTTAAAATGTTTGTCAGTCTCCTCCTCAAGCCTTTTTACAAGCCTCTGCACATTTAATATATAATCTTAACGACATCCTATATGCCAAACCAGTTACATTTTATAATAATGCAATAAACGATAATCTGAGCAAGTTAAGCTTCTTTTTTTAGTAGCACGATAAACTCTTTAATCAGAGCCTGCCCCTCTTGAACGCATAAATGTGGCGCAACATTAAGCGTGGGCGTGACAGGGCGGAGCTCGAGCCCAGCGCTGAATTGTATGCTACACTTATTTGCACTGCACTCTAGGGCGTCCTGTCATCGCGACGCTACAGCACATGCTGTCATGGCAGCAGCAGCAGCAGCAGCAGCAGCATCAGCATCAACAGCGATGGGCTTGTGTCTCCCTGTGTGTGTGTGTGTGTGTCGCATTTAACTTCGTTTTGCGCTTTATTATTCCACTTGTCGCTCATTTAAATTACATTTATTACGCTGGCTCAACCTCTTTTGTGCCAGCGTGTTTTCTTGTGTTTGCCAACTGCATTGTTGTGAGCCGCGCTCGCGGCAATGACCGTCAATTAAGCCCAGGTGACTGAGAAGGTGTATAGTGCTGCCAAAACGGCGTTACAAAAAATTCACAAAAAATTTCAACCTAGAAAAAATTGGCCTTAAATAAACAAGGTTTAAATGAATTCTCTTTGAGGCTTTTAGCAAACAGTTTTTCCTCATTTAATTTTTATGAAATAATAAAATATTTTCTTATAAATAAATATCTGAAAAATAAATAATTCCTCAAAGAGATTAAACAACATATTTATATTAATATTTTTTACGAGCAAAAAATATTTAATTCTGGCTCTGAAATACCTGAGTGGGCAACCCTGAGGCAAGCAGTAATTGGATATAAAGACTTACCGCAGCTTTCGATTGCGCTGGACGGAAATGATGACCAATGCATTGCCCAGGACCGCGGCCAGGATAATTGACGAGAAAATGAATCCTTTGAGCAGCAGCAGTGACATATCCAGCCAGCTCTCCTCCAGCTCTTGGCCAGGATCGATGATAATGTTGGTTGCATTGCCCGTTGTGTTTGTTAAGAGCTCGAAGGGGGCCTCCGAGGACGAAGCAGAGGCAGAGGAGGAGAAGTAATCAAAGGACGAGGACGAGGAGGTGGCTGTTAACGATAGCGAAGTCAACGAGGCATCTACAAATTGTGGGGTTATAGGCAGACTCGTTGTTGATGTTGTTGTGGCAGCAGTAGAAGCGGCAGCAGATGTTGCAGTTGTGGCAAAAGTGGTGGCTAATGTTGCTGCTGGATGCAGGAGGTGGCTACTGTTGCCAGTGGCTAAAGCTGATGTGGATGTTGATGCTGATGCTGATGTCGATGTTAATGTGGATGTTGCTGTTGTGACGCTACCTGCCACGAATGTTGCAATCGATTTGTTTAGCCTGCCGGAGGCTGCAGCTGCTGCTGTTGCTGCTGTGGTTGTTGCTCCTGCTTCTGCTCCTGCTGCCGGCAATGTCATTGTCGTGGCCAGAAGGAGGTCCGACATGTCTTCAATTTCCCACCCGGTCACTTGAGACGTCGCCTTCTGATTAAAGTTCCCCGTTCCCAGCCATCGTCATCATTACGCGGGACTTATCTCTGGCTCGATGCTGTGCGTAAGTTAAAACGCGAGTACGCGTAATTGCAATCTGCAATGCAAACAAGCCCACGAAAGTTTGTCCTCATCCTGGCTGTGGCTCCTACCATGGCTCCTCCGTCGCGTTTCGAGTGTTTGCTCAAAGCTCCGACCGGGCTCCTCCCCTCCATTTCCCAATCCTCCGCAGGTTGCTTTTCCCTCTAGTCTCCTCTTGAATTGAATTTCCTGAATTGCTGGCGAATGTCGGCGACACGGGAACTGCAAATGAATAAATAAATAATTTATGAAATAATCGAAGAGCGTGAGGCTGTGAAACTGCATGAGATTGGCAAAATGAGACTGTGAACGGCGAACTGTTGCGCCCTTGGGGCTTTTATGTCCTTATATATAAAAATTCAGGGGCCATAAACCCCATTTTGACTGGCATATTGATTTGCCGGAAGAACGGCTCACCCGAAGTGCTGTCATTTGTCTGTCCGCCATTTCAACTTTTCCCCACACTACATTAAAACACATAAAAAGAAAAAAATAAATATAAAATATAACATTGCGTATACGCAATGTGTGCGCTCGACATGCAATGCATTCTCTGCGAAAAACTCAACGCATCTGCATTTCTATATCCCCACAGCTGCCAAGTGCTGACACTTGTGGGCATATACTATATATACACAGACAAGTTGTTGCTTTAAAAGTGGGATTAAAGCGAGCTTATCTTCGCATCTAGGGGAAAAGTTCTTCTTTTTTATATGTTTTCAGCAAAATCTGGTGAATCTGTCTGCCTTCAGTGCTGGTTTTAAGTAAAACAAAAGACTTAATCATAATCTTTTGAATTATTTCAAGTCAAGGGGGATTTAGTAACTCAATTTGACCGTAAAAAAGCTAGCACATCATCTCGGGAAAAACTAAAAACAAGCTTTAGCTTTAGCTTTAGCTTCAGTCAGTTGAGTTGAATTTGAAATGTCCTTGGCAGAATATATAAATTGCTGGCTACAAGTTTTTATTCAACTCGTGTAACGAAAGCTGTTGCTTAGCCTGCACTGAAAAAAAAAACAATAAAATAGTTAAATATAGAATTTTTTAAAGGCAATTTGAGTAGTAAGGATAAAGATTAATTGGGGAAAGTATGACAGATATTTCTAGTATTTATTTCAGACTTTTATATCTCGCTTTCTCTTGTGTATCCTCCCACCATTTTGGTCTCAATAGTTTTAAGGATATATATATATCCCACACAACCTTGCAGAGTCGATTACATCGCAGCTCCTTGCTTTGTCCTTCGACTGTCGAGATTCGACTTGTTTGCTGAGAGGACCAAAGACCAGAGACAATCGGGTCGAGATTGGCAACTAAATGTTTTAATGTTCTTGGCTCAAAAACCACATGATGGGGCTCTCCATTCTCTCCACTTCGAGGCTTATAAATTTAATGCGCCATTATTTATCGGTCGCAAAAGGTCCTTTGCCGCACTCGCACTCCATTTGGCTTAATTATTGCCATCGCGCGCGTTGGCCTGGGTTAAAAACTCCGCAAAGCCGTGACCCTTCCCCGGGCTCCTCTCTGCCCGAATCCTTCCTAAGCGCAAACGTCAACAGAGGAGCCCGTGGTCCCTGGGTCAACGGAAAGTGAGCCTGAGGACTCTGGCAGGATCCCAGAGCATCTCCCCTCAAGTGGGGGGCGGGTTGCAAAGTGCAAACTTCAAAGTGCCGCGCGCACAGGACACGACTAATTCAATTAAATCCCTTCGCTCAGCCCGAAGGAAGCCTCGGCCAGAAAAGGGCGCACACCGTGTCCTGAGTGTGTCCTGTGTGTGTGGGCGTTAGCCGTCGCGCCATTTGAGGGCTTAACTCCTTCGTAGCTTTGGCTGATAAAGTGAGCAAGGCAAATAATTGATCCAGTGACTAATTCGAAAGGCAAACACTAAGAGGAACTTATGGTAGGTTTTAGAGAAGGCAGCTTATTATTTAGAGCTTTTAACCAATGAAAATAACAAAAATTTGTAGCCTTAAATGTTATTTTAAATTGGAAATTATAATTGCTAGCAGCTGCATTTGACAGTCCAATTAGTGACTCCAAATAGATTATGTTCACCGGACTAATCCTGCTTTTTAAATAGCATTTTTGTGACCTTATTTCTATTTATTTTGTATTTTTCAAGGATACATTTTTCAGCACTTGGCAAATAGATAAATCCCTCAGGGGTCCGGCAGGGCCTGCCCCACATTGAGTTACTAAATAAATAACTGCCAGCTGGGGGTCGTCAGGTCCGGAGGTCGGAGGTCGTCGGGTTCGTCCGAGTGCTGACCATGTTTGTGTAAATTAGTGGCACAAATAAATACTCTCGACCAGCCAGAGCTGCTGCTGCTGCTGCAGTTGCAGGAACCAGTTGCTGCATGGACGAGAAAACTGAGAGAAAAATACAACCAATTGATGGATGGCTGATGTCCGTAGTGTGATGCCTGGTTTCAAGTTTAGTTAATTGAAAATCCTGGAGATTTGCAGCCCTTCTGCTGTTATTGAAACCCATTGTGGATGGCAACGGCTAAATCAGTTCCGACTCCTGGCCACCTTGTTGACCCATCGACAATCTGAATTTAAACGCCTGCTGACAGGCCTGGTGACAAAACCCCCCCTTGGCAGGTAGGTGTGTGTGTATGCCAGGTGTGCCAGCTGTTTGCCCAACAAATTGAACCTAATGCGGCTCAGAAATGGCATTTAAATAAGCCAGCCAGGGACAAACAGCAGGGCCGACAAACGAATCAAACCAATTCGTAGTCGATGTCGAAGTGGAAGAAGCCTTTCCCCAACGGCAGCCTCCAGCCTCAAGCTGAGATACATTGCCGAAGACAACTGTCAACATTTAAATAAGATTGATCGATTGGCAGCGTCACCGGCATTGACATTGCTCCGTCGTGGGCTTTGCCGCTAATGCTCTCTCTCGCCCTCTGGGGCATGACGGACTCTACGCGCGTTCTGATTTCCATTAAAACGGGATGTCCCACGCTTGCACAGGAAAAATCTATTGAATTATTGTATAATTGAATCATTTATTTAATGATTTTTTACAGCTTTCGTCTAGGAAAGTCACAGGAGTCTTACAATTCATATAAAAATTCAAACTGCAACCTAGAAAATTTCTTAATTTCATGAAATAATGAATGATCAATTAAAGTAAATAAAATGGGATATCCCACGCTTGCACAGGAAAAATCTATTGAATTATTGTATAATTGAATCATTTATTTAATGATTTTGTACAGCTTTTGTCTAGGAAAGTCACAGGAGTCTTATAATTCTTATAAAAATGTCAGCTAGAAACTAGAAAAGTTCTTAATTTTAAAAGATAATGAGGGATCAATTAAGATAACTATATAAGCTTGATAAAACCATTTTTATGGTATTTTTATATGTTATAATATAATATATTTTTAAAGCTTCTTATTTTTCATAAATTTCTAAAGAGAAATAAATAATATTTTTAATAAATCCCATGATCTGCCTACATTTTCCTGCTCATTTTCTCTGACTGCAAAGGCAAACTATCCTGAATTTGCGTTGTTCAATTAGCTTTCCAATTTCAATCCCAATCCCAATCCCGTTGACTTTGTCCCCTGATTTAAACTCGCTCTGTGTGTGTGACAAATTGGTGGCTCTTCCGTTTGGGATTTGCCGCTTGATTCGCCGCCTGTTTACGCTGACCAGCGGGCAGCCGGAGCTTAGAGTGCATAACAAATCACTTAGCACCCGTCCATCAGGGAGCTAATCATGCTCACATGGGGGGTCCTGGCGCATTTGGCTATAAAAATTCCGGATCGCCGTGCTGCTGCCATCAGTAGTTGTCCGAAAGCCCCCAAAGTGCCAAAGCAGTGCCCATTCGCCGGAGCGGAGTTAATAGTCGAGAGCCTCGAGAGAGCACTTCCGTAGTGTCCTGAGCGGCGCTCATAAGCGGCAAACACCGACCAAGGACAGTTATGTGTGGACCCAGTTATTGCACACTGCTGCTAATCGCGGCGTCCTGCTATGTCCTTGTCTGCAGCCATGCCAAGGCCTTACAGGTGAGAGTGGTTACACGTTAAAATTAAGTAGAGCAGAGTTTTTGTTGCAATTTAGTTGAAATATGTATGTTAGGGATGAGTAACGAGAGCATAAAAAACTGATTTTTTATCGAAAAAGTATCGATAATAACAAATTTGGAAAATATCGTAATTATCGTTTTAGTAAATTCCCTCTAAAAGTTACAAAAAAATCAAATATGCAATTAAAAAGCTTCCTAAAATATTCAACCAGATTTTTCTACTATCCTCAGCTCTAGTTTAATTTATTTTTAAAATATGTATTTTAGGGATGAGTAACGAGAGCATAAAAAAAAGATTATTTATCGAAAAAGTATCGATAATAACAACTTTGGAAATTATCGTAATTATCGTTTTAGTAAATTCCCTCTAAAAGTTACAAACAAAATCAAATATCCAATTAAAAAGCTTCCTTAAATATTCAATCAGGTTTTTCTAGTATCGATAATAACAAATTGGGAAATTATCGTAATTATCGTTTTAGTAAATTCCCTCTAAAAGTTACAAAAAAATCAAATATGCAATCAAAAAGCTTCCTTAAATATTCAATCAGGTTTTTCTAGTATCCTCAGCTTTAGTTTAATTTATTTTTTCAAGTGTACAAGTGTAGGTACAGCCAAACAAGCGCCACTTAATTAGTGTTATTTGCCCAGGCACAAGTTCGCCAGCTTTGCGCGATAATTTGCCGCTGTGTTACCAACTATGTACGTACTACGTACTTTGGTTTTACGGACGGAAAATTCGGTTAAAAGTTCTTCCTTCCAGCAAATGCAGTCTCATTTCCTCACTGTCAACGCCATTTGCGATGCCACCAATTAAGCTGCAGATGCAGGAAATCGATTCGCATCCAATTAACACTTTCGCCAGCCACACGGCGTATACGTAATACGCAGCAATTGCGGCTAAAAATACTTTGCCAAATTAAGGTTTAATATCAAGTATACGCCCACGGACACACATTCAGAGCGTCAGAAGAAGCGTTTATGGGTGAAGTGCGATTTACAAGCCGATTTCAGGTGTTGGCATTTCAATCTACATTGAGTTGTCTAATCAAGCGGCACACGCTGCCTGCCGGGCTGTAAATTGAAACAATAAAGTGCTTGACTCGCACATTCGCACACCCGGGCACACCTCGCTCTCACACACTCAGAGCTGAGTGTGTGTGTTGGCAAGACGGCAAAGGATGTGTGTGCAGCGCACGTACGAGTATGAGCATAAATAGGCGGCATAAAAATAACTTAACACGTGTCGACAGTTTGGTAGCCTCTCGGCTGAGCCATCTCCTAAAAAAAATAACAAGTAGCTCAAGGACCTCGACAATGAGATACCTGGTAGACAACATCAAAAGGACATAAAAAAAATAATAAATAAAACATATTCTTGGTATTTGAAGCTTAGAGTTTATTTTTCTTATAAAATTAAAGGTGTTTAAAGCCTAAATAGACATTAATTATTTCGTTTTAAATAAGTAAAAGACAAGCTTTGATATTTATCTAAATTAAAGAGAATTAAACCTTCAAAATATAATTTTTTTACTCTTGAAAATATTATCCATTTGTATTTTAAACCTTAAATATATATTTTATGAAACTTGAGCTATAACTTTGAGGTTTTAAAAAAGGAAAATATTATTTTAAACACTTTTTATAAAGATTTTTTAAATATTAATACAATTCCTTAAACATTATATCCCCTTATCCTTAATTTCAACACTTGGTATAAACACCCTCTAAGGAAATATCTCAAATATTTTTCCTGCTCTTTTTTTTGTATTCCTCTGGTATTTGCTGGTTTTTTGTGCTTTGCTTTGTGGCACTTTATTTGTGCAGGGCACGGGCAAACTGGATTTGGGAAATCACATCAGGACAGGCTCTGCCAGAGGAGCAGCAGCAGCCGGATCATCATCATCCGGCAGAGCAGCGGCGGCATTAGCGGCGCGCCAGAAACGCGCCATGGGCGAGTACAAGGAGCTGACTGACATCATTGACGAGCTGGAGGAGAATAGCCTGGCGCAGAAGGCGAGTGCCACTCTGCCGGTGGCCGCTGTGCAGCCGCAGGGTCAGGATTTCGACTTGGATAGCATGCCGCCGTTGGCCTACTACCTGCTGCTGCAGAAGCTACGACAGTGTAAGTCGTCAAAGGGACACACGGGGCGTATACGCAATGCGTGACGAAATGTGAGGAATATATGTATATATTCCCGCTTGAGTGAGGGCTAAGCTCTTCTAATTGGATCCCGAATCACGTTCACATTTCACGCCTTCATCTCCATAACTATGGCATACTTTTCCCCATAAGCTTTGCTTTTATTTCCGTACAGGAAAAACACTGAAACGCTATTAGTTTTATCTTTTTAATTTACGTGCTTTATGTCATTGCCCCCTATAACGATTTTATAATATACTTTTAAAGTTGTATAATTATCTGACGAATTCCTGGGTTACTTAATTGCTTAAAAATAGGGACATACACTAATAATATTATTTCTTTTTACATGCTAAATAAAATGTAGCAGAGTTCAGTTAACTTTTTGACACTTACAATCCTCAGAGAGTTCCTATTAAATTATATTCATATTTTTTGAGGTGTTATTAAATTTATTAAGGTTTTAAAAAGCTAAACTAATAAGGAAATATTATAGTTTTATGATTTCCTCACCCATTTCTACCCTAAAAATATTTATTTTGTGTTTAATTCTTTATGAAGCCCTTAAAATATTTTCTTAAATTATTTTTAAATTATTTTCCCACAGTGCAGAGCAACGGCGAGCAGGCTTATCGCGTGCGCACGCCACGCCTTGGCCGCAGCATTGACTTGCCGCTCCTGGACGGCGGCGGCGGTGGTGGCGGAGGAATGGGTCTGGCGGGCAGCGAGGAGGCCACTGGTGGCCAGTTCAGGCGCGACCTGGTAAAGAAATCGGTGCCTTTCAAGCCCCGCCTGGGCAAACGTGCTCAAGTGTGCAACGGCGGTGGTGGTGGCGCCGATTGAGTCACGACAAGGACGCGAGGACACAACACAGACACAGTCACAGACACGGACACGGAGACGGAGACACGGAAACCGAGCAGGACAAGGTTGAGGCCAGGCGACTGGCCCTTGAGCTAACTTTTAACCCCTTAATGGCCAGCTGAAAAAATCGACGCAACGCAAAAATAATCCACATATGCATAGAGAACGCGCTATAACCCCCTGTTTTTGAGAGGAACTAATGATGTGTATATATAGTATATATATATTTATTATTTATTTGAATAAATTGCAGCCCCCAAAATACCCAATGTTGTTGTTTACCCGCGACGAGGCGACGACGAATTTGCATCCCAAATGAGCCAAGTGATGTGGCTGCATAAACAGCCGGGAATTAAATAAACATTGCAATTTAATTTACACTGACTGACCCCTAACGCAGGCCATATTTCTGCCTGCTTGCGTTTCTATATTTTTACAAAAAAATATTATTGCGTTGTACGCTCTGCTGAAATTAATGAAAATTTCATAACCAGTACGATAGTACGCGTAAATTGGAAAAGTGCGGCCAGGACTCGAGCTTCCGTTTGCCGGCGGAATCGCATGCCAGCGCAGCTCTAGTTGGCCAACATGTGTGCGAGTTTGGGTAACGATAAAGTATCTCTCTCGCCTCACTTTGTGGGCCACAATTTTTGGGCCAACCAAAAAAGCTGCTGGCTTTATTCGGCCTGATGAAGCATAAAAATATTTTTCAGGGAGCTTGCAACGCAAAATGTTCACAGAAAACATTTCAAGAGTGGTATCCATTTCGTGATTGTATCTCCCCGCGTGCTGTGAAAAACTTTAGCGTCAAGTAGTGCAGGTTTAACATTTTCCACTCAGCATGTTTTCACAGGAATTACCATTTTTTTTCGCATAGGATAATAGCAAAGCATTGTTAAAATTGAAATTCCATTAGATGTTCTTTTGTTCAAACAGTTTTATTATTTTAATTACTAGTTTAAAGCGTTGAACAATTAATTTTTATAAAAAGCTTTTATTAAGTGTAGTATTTTACCTTATAATTTATTTAATTAAATAATTCCTGCGCAATAGTCAACATAAATTAAAGTTTATTTGCACATTTAATGATTTTTCTCTCCCTCCTTTATTTTCTCTTTAAAGTTCCGACTTTAATCCTATTGGTAATTCCTTTCGTTTCATTATTTTTTCATTGACCAGGTCAGATGTTAAATGTATTGGCCATTAAAATGAAAAGTCATTATTTCCCTGGCCAACTTGCCAGTGACGCAGCTGTTTAGCAGCTGGAAGTTTTCGCAACTCATTAGAAACTTGCCACATGCCAATTAGTTGGCTTAGCCAGGCGTGCTCCAGTCGCTTCACTAACCGGAATGGGATTAAACGATTCCTAGTTAACGCCATCGCCAATTATTGACCCGCAGGTGTTTGAGGAATCGCTGGAAGTTAACCATATTTCACAAAAAGCAAGGCTTTATCCTGAAGAGATGGTTCATACATCACGTAGCAACTAAGCAGGGGATATACACACACATATATCTGCCTGAATCGTGCTTAAATTGCGATAATGGGCACACAGGCCAACCCGTCGACCCTGTTACCCCGAAGGAGATATTGAAACATTATAACTGCAAAATGGTAATAAATTTAACTCCTCCTCCTGGGTGAAATAAACCAAAAAAGGAAAAAAAGACCAAGTCGCGAGCCAGACACGCACATGGAAGGCTCGATAGGAGTCGAGGGTGCACTCTGAAAAATATAATATTCCTGTGGGGCAGTTAAGTGGGAGGAGGTGGATAATAAGGCTAGGCTTTAAGGTATAAAATTATAATTAAATTCGGTAAGATAGCTCAAGTTTAAAGGCATGAAACAAACTGGCATTTGCCTACAAAATGTCAACAAATAAAAGTTTAAAAAAGGTTCTCGGCTTCCCCTGTCACCGACAGAAGTTAAACCTAATTTTTAACCGCTGTCATAGAGGATTCTAGTATCCCTATTTTTTCTTGAAGTGCATCAACCGGCAGTTGGCAGGAACTTTGCATGACAGCAGGCGTAGATTTACAGTTGGGTCGCTGCGTAAGGTTAAACTACCTTAACATCAGCTGGCACTGTGTCGGCTTCCTGTCTGTCTACGTGTCCTCGTCGTCGTCCTGCGAGCACATTTGCAAACTGATAAGTTGATGGTGCATAAGTGTGTGCGTGCCGGGAGAAATCACTTTGCCTGATTAAACGCCGCCATTCCGCTTCGAGCAATCTCCGCCATTAAGGTGAATTGTAAAAAATGTCTGCTAATATGGCGGCGTCTCCTGGACCCCTGAGATTCCCACAGACTGCAGTTGCCTCTTATTTATGGTGCGGCAAGCAAACTGATTTAAATTGATGGGCCACCATTTTAACCGCCCCTCTCTTACCGCAGGGGTGTGGCACTCACTTAATCAAATTTCAGCCAAGCCGAAAAAGGCTTCAAATTGGCTTTGTGTGTGTGGGCAAGATTATTTATGGGAATTGTATTGTGCTGGCGGGCACTTTGATGTTGGCATACACCTGCATAATAACGATGACCTTATCGCTGTTCTGCATCAAATATTAATTAGTAAAGGACTTCAGAGACCTGTCGAAGTGATTGATAAGGCGTCATTATCTGTTTTCTTGAGCCGGCTTAGAGTTGCTTAAGGGAAATTGACAGACAAGTTGTTCTGACCATTCATACTTTATTGTGTTGACCAGAAAGCAGTTAAGGAGATTAGGAGAAGAGATGAAAGTAATATCTTAAGTTATTTGATTACCAAATGTCACTGAATTTAATTTAAAGATAATATTCTGATTATTATTATTATTATTCTTCTTCAGCTTGCAAAAACTAATTATAAACTTTTCCTATAATCTTTATTTAGACAAGAAATCTGTAAAATTTCCTTAATTTTCCTTGCTTCTCTAGAACATTTTAAAATATTTGGCCAACATTTATGGGATTTCCATTTCTGCTGCTGCTCTTTCTTTTCCCTCCTCCCTCTCTCTTGGCCAACTATTTTGTTTCGTTACGGGCTGATAAAG
This sequence comes from Drosophila truncata, assembly GCA_008042515.1. Taxonomy (NCBI): domain Eukaryota; kingdom Metazoa; phylum Arthropoda; class Insecta; order Diptera; family Drosophilidae; genus Drosophila; species Drosophila truncata. The sequence continues at coordinate 232,889 of VNJQ01000304.1, forward strand.
TTTTCATACGGTTTTTGCTATTTTTGGACTTTTCAAAGTACTCGGAGTACTCGGAGCTTTGACCCGTGTCCAAATACCAAGAGCTCGAAAATGGAAAGGAGCTTGAATGCAGTTTGTTCCAGAGGGAACAGAGGGGGTTAGCCCGGAGAATGCCCAGCTCGAGGGCTATAAATCCGGTGACGGACAGGTGGGCGACGCCACCATCATCATCAGCTTGCGGCAAACTAAGGCAGCAACTATTTTTGGGGGGTTGTGAGTGTGTGTGTTTGGGACGTCCTTGCTCTGCCACTGTAATTTTTGCTGCCGTTGCATGGCATCGGGAATTTAGAAATTGCAAATGCAGCAGCCACATTACCAAACACGCACACACACACACCATACCACACCACACCATACACACAATTTCGACACAATGTTCCTGCTGCTGCAATTGAGGCCTTCCGATGAGAATGAAGACGAGGACGAGGTCAAATGGTGAGCACAAAAGCGAACGAAATCCAATCGAAAATTCAGTTTTTGGGCAAAACGCGTCAGAGCCCCCGTTGGCAATGGCAGTGGCAGTTGCTGATGGTGGCACTGACATTGGCATTTGAAAATCCCAGCCCTGTCACGCCCACCTATAAGCCCTTTTTCTAATATTTAACAGTCGAACTACTCTAGCTGAAACGTTTAAAAATTAAACAAAAATGAAGGAAAATATTTAATATCAAATCTAATATAAATACAGCTAGTTTTTCCTTTAATTTAATAAATATTACAGTACAATAAGTACTATATATTTCAATCAACATTGCAGCCATTGAAGCTTAAGGACCACACATAAAAGCACACAAAACTCTACCAAGTTAAGCTGTTAAACTGCCAAACAATTTTCAGTTCAGCTTACAAGGACTTTCTTGGTAAGTTTGACTTAGAGAAGTTCGACTGTAACTGGTTCCATGTGTATGTGTGTGTGTGTGTGCAACAAGCACTTTGTTCCGTTGACTTTTATTTAATATGTGAGTGACTCTGCAGGTTCACGAAGCCTGGCAGCCTGGCAGCCTGGCATGACCAGCTCCCTCTGGCAACAAATCCGCAATCCACGCCAGCACGCATGACTGAGCTGTTGCTCCAGAGTTCCAACGTGGTGGCCCCTCTAGTCTCACCACCATCATCCATCAATTTGCCTATGACATTTGGCTGATGTGGCAAATTTGCCGCCACTCTGACCACGACTTGGGGCAGTCGGGGGGCATTCCTTTAATTACTGTCAATTAGACAAACATAGTAGGTCTGGCCTGTATATAATCAAATTACATGCCACATCAGGATGACCAAGAAACTACACGGAAGTAAAATAATATTAATAGCAGAGACAGGCCCACATGTCTAATAGGTTTTTAAAAGAAAATATCCTTTGTATATATTTTTAAATTCAAGGAATTGGAAGTGCAAATGTAGGCCTAGTTTATGGAGAGGCTAAGAAGTTCCTAGCTGTCTTTCTATCGGTAAAAGAAATACTTGAAAGGTTGATTTTTCTTCTACTAAATTTCTCAAATCTTTCTTCTTTCCATTATAATTTTAAGACTTCTATAAAAATAATAAAAACATTTGGGGATCACAGCAAAATTGGCTTCAATTAATATCCCTCCGCTCACCCTTCAAGATATATTTTTTTATCTCTGTATAGATGTGAGGTAGTGCCGCGCCAGCAATCAGATAATCGTCCTGCCGCAGACCCATTTCAATAAACTGGCGCCGCCAGGATGCGGTGGCGATGCCCTTGAGGAGAGAAAGCACTCGCAAGGAAGTCGCTTTCAATTACAGCAGTTTACCCCGGTAGCCATCCTGGCGTGACTTTTCCTGCCACTGCCAATGCCATGGCCACTTCCATGTGAGTGACAGACAGCCAGGCAGGCTGGCTGGCTGGATGGCTGGCTGGCCCGGATTGGGTTATAAATATTTGTTCGATTTCATTTGGCCATTCTGGGCTCCCTGGCGGAAATCTGTTTCGTGCGCCGCCTGCTTAATATAAATACAAATCAAATGGGGCCCTCCTGACGGCCATTAATTGTATCGTGAATTCATGTATCGCGTCGAGTTTTCCGGCTCTGCTTTTCCTACGAATTTCCCCCTGGGAGCCGTAGTCCGTGGCGTGCCAAGTTTCTGGGGTCTAGCCGGCGGGGTCAGGTAATGAAAAAATTAAATGAAACGGCACGCAAAGCGACTGGCGGCTGACTGGATAGATTGGATTGGACTTGGGTGTGTGTGGAGAATGTGTGTGTGTGTGTGCTGGCCTGGCCCAAAGCCTGGCTAATGAATTAGAGATATAAATAGTTTAAATCCCACTAGAAGTTGGCCGGACATTAAGTTGGATTTTGTGGAAAGCGATTCTTGAATGGTTTCACTGTGGGAAAAATGGGGAAGATTAAGTTACAAAAAGGGAGCTCTTTATAAAATGTTTTTGTATTTAAAAGATTAAGAATTCCTAATATTTTAATCAATTAATATTTAAAATTTTCGTAGTATATTTTAATTAATTATTGGTTACATAGAAAACATTGTTTTTTGGTTTCAAATCTATCAGGTTTTATTTAAATATGTAAACTATAGATCTAGTCATTATCACCGCTTATTATATTAATTTTTCATGTGAGAAAAGTTATATATTTTATATATTAAATATATTTTAAAAGCTTAATTGAAATTAAATCAATTTATCCTTATTATTTCCTTTGGTTTACGGATATTTCATAAACTGTTATTAGCAAATCAAGTGGACATCTAAATAACTGCAGTTAACCAATTCAAGTGCAGCTAATAACGATAATTTCATGAATGAAAAATTCAGGGAAAAGCGCATCGAGAACTCGACCGGATTGCGTGATACTTACACACACACAAACACACACACAGTTGTACCTGCACACCCACTGCCATTGCCCCACTGGCACGTGTGTGTATGGCATTGAACTTCTGTTTTGAGGGCCGATAAACAATTTGATTTATTGACAGGCGAATGGCCCTGCGCTGCTGCCATTCAATGGGGCTTTGTTAACGGACATTCATAATTGACACTGCTCCGGCTCCGGCTTCGGAGCTTTCCTCTTCCTGCCTTCCTGTTTGGGCAAATCGTGGCCAGTTTAGAAATAATTATAATATATTACCAACGCGTACTCCCACTGCCTGCCACTGACAAGTGCAGATTGCAGGCTCAATGGCTTTTGGGGCCGGGTCGCACACTGCAGCATTGGTAATTAACTTTTTGGTTTATTTTGGTTGGGTTGGAGGTTATACAGTGTACTGTCGGTATAGTGAAAGAGTGAGACTTAAAGGGAATTTAATTTTTGGGAATATATTAAAGGTAAGGTAGTTTGGAAATAAATATATTCTTGATTAAAAATTGATTTATTAATTTAGTATTAATTATTCTTAGTTTCTAAATTTTTAAACTGAAGATTTACATTTTCAGAAAGTAATTTTTGGCACAAACAAAATATTTAAACTAATATATTTTATTTTATAATGTTAAAAAAATATTTCTTTTTATATATTACTCTTAGACTGTGTAATTTTGTCAATAAAAATATACTTTGTGTTTATAATTCTTTCCTAACAAAGCAAATTTTCATATGATATTGTTGCACATTGTAAAATCTATTAACACAATTTGTACCTATACAGTAAAGTTCATTTAAAAGAGTGTTTACTTTGTTGTTTCATTCCGATTTCGGGTTGGAATTTTTTCACGTTATTTGCAAGGGTCGTGGCTTTGATGATGCATGGCAATTATGAAGTGATTATGACGTTGGCCATATGCAAATGAGCAGTCAGAGCGTTGGGGTCGTTTTGTGACTTTTAATTGCTCTTGTGCGAGTCGACGGGTCACCCTGTTCCTCTCTGTGGGTGTATGGGGTGTGGCCACTCTGGTTGCATATTGACAGCTGGGCGGAAGCCATCAAAATGCTCGGTCAACAGCTTAAAGTGTCAACTTTGAAACGTTCAGCTAATTGCACTCTACGTCCGGCATAAAATACGTTGCAAATTTCCAGCACATAATGAGCAAATTTACAAAACGTTTGAGCAAACAATTACCGAGCAATTTAAGTTAAATGAACTGTTTCAGATGTTATACTCTGTCTTCTCTTATCTTTTTCTTTATTTCTGCCGCTGCCCAAAATTATTTATAAGGGCGAAAAGGAAGAAAAAAAAAGGAAGCATTAACTTGAAAATAAATAAAAAGGAAACGACGGCTAACTGGATTAGCGTGATTATGTACATATATTTTGCACATTCTGGGCAGAATAATTATTTCATTAGCCTTTGAATGGTCGTTAATTATGAAAGAGATCAACTTTCTTTATTATGCTCTCAAAATTTGCTTACAATTGCAGGGATTTCGTGTACTTGTATTTAATTTATATCAGCTTAAAACTTAGTTTCGAAGCCGTTTGTCTTATAAACTTTTAAGTAGTCATCAGGAAGGGAAGTCATATTTACTAGTTTCAACTTTTTACATCACAGCTTAAAGACGCTTTCAAGGAAACTTTTGCAACTAGCAGTTGAGTGAATAAATTATTATCGTTTTCTGTTTAGCTAAAATTAAATTATAGGGAAGATTTCTATACCTAAATTTTGCTTAAAATATTGCAGAACCTTACTTTATATAACATATTAATGTTAAGGTTTCAAAATACATATTACCATTTCTGTTATTTATGGCTGTCCTAACTTTATCGTAAATTTAAATTTCAAAGACTCATATATTTAAGCTTCAGGGAAACTTTTTGTTTCACCCGGGGCCCGGGGTAAACTTTATTATATAGTAATCATTCCACCGCCAACATAACATAAATATATGCATAAATATAGGCAATGTGAAAAGCGGATAAGTGGCAGGAGGGAACTTGAAACCAACTGACTGCCGAGTTGGGAAAGTGGCTTTGGGGCTAGTTTTCATTGCTGGCACTTGATGGCAGTTTTATTGATTTGTTGTTGCAAACTTTTCCTTTTACATGGCTCGAATTTATGGCCCCAACATCAACAAACAATAGCGGCCAACACAGCACAGCGCCTGCGAGACCCTGAAAACGCCGCCAAAAATTTGCATGTGCCCAAAGCCAAGCCAAGGCTGCTGTAGTTCCTTCTCTTTTTTCGCTCTCTGTTTTTTTCCTCTTCTTCTGCTGGTGCTGTTTGCTTTTGTATTTTATATTATTTTTTTCATTTTGTTATTCGCATTTTGTACCACATAAAAATGTTGACCAGCGAATTTAAGCAGCGAACGCCCATTTACTTTCAGTTCTCTGATATTCAGACATCCTACCTTGCTTCCAACACTAAGGGAAAATTTTGTAAATAAATAATACTTAAACTCCTTGAAGACTTTATACAGTTTTTATGTATGATGTATTTAATATTAATTTAAAAAGCGATTTAAAAAAGAATTGCAGGATTCAGGACAGCTTTAATTTTTTATAGATGAATAATATCGCAAGGATATTACTAATATTATCTTAAACTAAGCAAAAATGTCATTGAATTCTTAGTCATTTTGCCTTATAATTTAGATCCGATATTCTGTATAAGTATCGATTAATAAAACATGTATCGCAATATTAAAACATCGATTTATTTAAAATATTATCCATACTTTTTGTAATCCCTGCCTGTAAAGTATACAGAATTTAGTTAAATCATAAGTTTCGTAAGAAAAAAATTAAATATTTTCTAATCCGTCAACATTTATCCAATTTCTTGTTATTTACACATCTTTAATTTCCATCTAAAATACCACAAATATTTTCTCAGTGCATCCCCTTTTGCATATAATGTTCATATATTCTAATTTTTTTTTCTTTGCGTTGGTAATACGCAAAGGAAGACAAAAAAACATTAGCATAAAGCGCTTGGGAAGCAATTTCGTACACTGCACCAAAAAAGCGTGCCATGGGGAATTGTTTGATGGAAATTGCTGTTGTTTCTGCGGCGGCACGCGTTCCAACCGCACGCGCTAATTAAAAGAAATAACCAAACAAAAAACTATGAAAAACAAAGGGAGCGGGGAAATGCTTAAAAGCGAGCCAGAGCTCCAAAGGGAAGGGGGACTGCAGGAGGCAGTGTTTGCCAGGGCAAATTACTCATACGCCGCTTGGTACGTGCGCCTGGCTGGCAAATTGTTTTTAATTAATTTTTATGACCTTAAACTTTACTCCACGTGTCCTGGCGCAATTCAAGGCGGCGCCGGCAGCTCATGCGGGTTACTCATTATTAAAAATAGAAAGCAATTAGATGTGCCACCGAAACCGGTGAGAGCCTCAAACAATCGGCCGGTGGTGTGGCCACAACAAAGGACTCTAAGGGCTAAGAGCTTTCTCCGCCTTCCCCGCTTTCCATTCAAGTTCAATTTGGCCAAAGTGTTAGCACCGGCCACTCCAAAATGGGATAAAGGAAATGGAAAAGTCAATATGAGCGAATCATCGGAGCGTTAACGGTGACAGACAAGGCCGTGCTCGAGATTGAGGCGAGTCCTTGGCCAGCTTCATTTAACTTTCACTCACAATCCAATCCAACCACCCTTGGAAAACCACCCACAAGCCACCCAGTTAGCAACCCACACACACACATTGTTGGCAACAACTATTGCAATAAATATGAAGGCCATAAATGGCTGAGCCACAAAATGTCACGTGTTTGCCGCGTAGGCGGACATGGGATGTCCACGACAATAACAGTTCAGGTTGGGTCCGGGAAAAGGGAATAGGGATGGCCTTTTTTAAAGTACTATTCAAACTTGTATAGTTCAGATTTCATAAATTAAAATCTTAATCTTTTGGTTAAATATATTTGAAAACAAAGAATATATTTAATATTTTCTTCAATCCTGTTTCCATAGTCTTTTTCTTCTACTTAATAAAGACAAAGTTCTTATTTATTAAGCTACAAATTTACTTTGGCTAAAGAAAATCCTTTGAGGGGTTGCTTTCAGCTAGATAAGTTGGACTTTAAAGTATTTTCCGTGACCCTTTAACCCCCTTTGGGCTCAGCAACAGCCGTTGGCCATCCGACAATGACTTGTCCTGGTTGCTACCGGGCTTGGTTGCTTTTTAATCTGTTTCCCTTTTTCCGGGGCTAAATTTTTATTCTATTTTTTTTTGTTGTTGTTGTATCTTTGCAATTGCTCCGCCTCGACGCGGAGGCTTATAAAAAATGTAGACAAGAGTTGGCCGTTCGTCGAGTGCTCGGGGCAATTGGGCAACGCATTATGTCGTAGATTATGGCTTATGCATTATTTATGTGGGTCAGCCTGGGCAGCGACGAGCGGCGAAACGGCCTTTAATTGGATCGCAACTGGGCCTTAATGTGCAGTCCTCGCAGTTGGCCGAGTGTCCTTCCAACAGCCTTCATGTTCTTCCTTCCTGGCTATTTTTGAGACGCCCACTCACACACACACATATTTCACCCGCAGGACGCGAAAGTAATTTTCCCGTGTGTAATTCCGGCTTAATGTTAATGGGGCGAGCTCACTTAAAATTTAATCCTCACACTGATAACTGGCCTAAAGCGTTGGAAATTAATATTATGCAGTGAATTAGGTAAGATTTATGCAGTGATGGCCTTAAAAAATAAATAGTACTTTTATTTCTATGAAGAATCATTATTTTATCTTGGGAAAATGCTCTAAAAACCTATTGATTTTATTCATTTATTTTATGATCTCTAAGTAAATCTAAGTACTTGGAAAACAATGAAAATTTTCAAAGTATGCAATGCAAACGTAAGGTAATTTTATTCTTAAGAAGAAACATTTGTTTATCTTTAAAATAAAATAGAGAAAATGCTCTTAAACCTTAATATATTCCCAAGGATACTTTCACTGTTCCCCCATTACAAAGAACTCTTTGGGAGAACTGCATAATTTTTCCCTGTTAAAATGATTTTATGGAAGCACAACATCAACTATTTTAAAATGTAATTTTCCGCACATAAGCCCGGCTTTAATGTTGATGGACTACTTAACTAAAAATGTAATCCTCGCTGATTACTCGCTCGTAGCAAGTTAATGAACTTGCTTATTTATGTACAGAGCTCAGAGCGTACATAGTGCATTTTTATTTTGGGGAAAACTCGCAGGTAGAATGCACACAGCGCTCAGGAAAAACAGTTGAGCTACAACAACTGGCCCAATGCCAAGGTGGCTCAGAGGAAGGCAAGGACTGGGGGCGGGTGACGTGGCCTAATGGAATTGAAAGCCATGGCCGAAAGAGCGCACAAAAAGGGAGAGTTCCACGGATATTAGCACAGGAGAGAGCACCCAGCCAGCGCGTTTTACTCAATGAATCATGGACAACAGCTGATTTATATTTTCTGGCCAACAATACAAACACACACAAGGAAGAGACAGAGACTGAAAGTGGGGTGTGTGTGCGTGTGTTGGCAGCGATTGGTGTCCTTGAAACTGTTCAAGTACGCTCGACAAGTGCACCAAGTGTCTCATTGTGCATTTCTCTGTGGGATGTGTGAAGGCCACTGCCACTGCCACTGCCAGTGCCGCACAAGGCAAACCGTCGGCATTAGGAACTGGCCCCAAAAAGGGAAAGGAAAGGAAAGGAAAGGAACGAAACGGAACGCAAAGGACGAAGCCATGTCCCGGCTGAATGGGCAGGAAAACAAAAATCCAAGCCGCCACTGCAGATAATTGACAACGAGCTGCTGAAAATCAATTGAGTGACTTTGCATGTACGACGTTGCCCCGCAGCGGACAGACCACTCGCTATTGTTAGTCCTGTTTTGTGGTTGTCCTGGCTGCTTAGGGCAGTAATCAGTGCTGTCCACAAACTGAACATGACAGAGAATATTTTAAGAATAGTATTCCTTTAAATGTATCACAAAATTCAAGGCTTTAACTAATTCTTTTGATATATAAAAAATTTATTTTAGGCCATAAAAATTCCTTATAAATTTAATTCCAAACTGTAAATAAACACCTAATCAAAAGCAGCTAATTTCCTTTGAAATAATTCAAGTCTTTGAATTCTGTTCTTTGAATTATTTTGTATTTGTTTTGAATCGAATTCGGGGGAAACCTTTGAAAGGGAAAACAGCATCGAACTTCGACTGAAAGAGCCGCGAAAAGGCTGATTTGGTAACACTGGCGGGACATTGTTCTTCTCGGCACAAAGACGACAAACTGGGCTGCTGAGACTGTATGAAATCCGGCCACAAATGTCGTTGGCATCTTTTACCCCAGTTTCATCGTTTACCAAGTTACGAGTACGCGATGGTATCTGCATCTGTTTGGTGCCCTCCTCCTGCCCCGCCTGCTGTTGCGGTTTTGTGGGCTTTCAGCTTAAGCAGCGGGATACATGGCTCATGATATTGGTTCGGGAGCCAGCTACCGCTCCTGCTCCTGCTCCTGCTCCTGCTTCAGGTGTTCTTGTACCTGGATTTCGTAGTCGTATGGTATCCACATTGTTTGTCGCCGTAGGCCGGCACGGAATAAACACGGACTGCCGGGCACAGACGGCGACGTGTCGTCGTCGTCTGCTCTCTTTGCTGTTTGATTAACGTTTTAACGATTTGCGCAAACAATTGCGGCGGTAACAGCAATCACTAACAAGGAGCAGCCACACACAGGACATACAGCACGAAATACACGCGGATTACCACTTGTGGGCTACATGTTTTCACAGCCATAGCCAGGCTCGAGAGGATGTGCTTCCTTGTTATTACGAGCATTCCTTGTGCTGGCAAAGCAATTTTCGACACCAGCTTCAACCCCATGGGATGAAATTGTTTTATTTTATTATATTTCTTATTTTCTTTAGTCTGGAAATGAAATATATTCGCCAAATGAAAAACAACGTACGAAGGTACAGTCGAGTAGGTCGAATATAAGTTGTCCTGTTATAAAATTAAGGGCTTTAAGGCCTTGGGCTGGCTTTTCATATATTATGGTATTTTTGGGGAATATTTATGATATGTTTAGGCAGATGATATCATTGAAAATGGAGGGGATTATGTGAGAAAAATACTGTCAGCATTATAAGATAAAAACATACTTGGAAATAATGCTTTCAGTGAAACTGCTTTAGAAATCTTTAAATAAAATAAATATCACTTTAAAGAAATCAAAACTACCTCGTTTCTTCATTGTCTTTCTTGTTCCTTGTGTGAAATATGTACTTGTAATTTATCAGAGTCCTTGGTAAATAAACGCACAGGCAGAAAGACAGGCAATGAGGCACTTCAAGTGTAATTCCAAGAAGTAAGCCGAATGAAGAGTTTTCCCCAGAAAACTTCATTTGCTGGCGCTGGTGTTAGGTAAACACACATTTAATATGCACATTTTCAATTCGCACCCAGGTGTGAATGCATTTAATGGCACTCACCGTGATTTGGTTTGGGTTTGGGGGAAAAACCTAATTAAACTAGTTAATTAAAGTCAGTAAAATGAAATGTCATGGATTTTCCAGGGTCTTTGGTTGTTTGGGGGAACTTATATCATTGTGACAGCTGGAGGTTGTACTCTGCTCTCCCCCAAGGACTAAAGCTCAGTTTATTTTTTTCAGCTGCGCCAAGGATCGAAGTAAACACAAGCACTGCCGGCAATCAATAGTGGCTTCATTATGAACGTCTATTTGCTGAGTACCCTGTACTTCGGTACTCAGTACTCAGTTAGCTAACCAGCTTCGGGTTCGCCTCTTTGCATAGCATAGAAGCCATGGGAAGGAAAAAAAGGCGGGACTCTGGCCGGGACGAAGGACGTTGGGCGGGGAAGTGACTGCACTTCGGCTTATTGCCTACTCGCAGTTCGCAGCTCGCAGTTTGCTGCCATTTCAGCCATTGTTGACTTGTTTGCAAATTGGTTTCACCAGCAGAATTCTTCGAACCATGTCCTTCGCATTGGCATCATTGGCGTCTCCTTCTGTCGCTGGCTGCCTTCATTTCAAATTACTTCGTTGCGTAAATTAGGTAGCCCCCTTGGAGTATCACCCCGCAAGTACTCTTACCATCGTGCCAGCTGACATTCCGCCACGAACACTCGCATGTCTTGCAAATGTATTTTACACTGAGGAAAGAATTGGGATTCGGGTCTTGAAAAAATATTAAAAAAGAGGGCATATTTAAAAGAGAGTATGGAAATTTTAGAACATTTTAAAAAATATCTAAAAAATTATTTATGATGAAAATAATCGTAGTTTTTTAAGATATCTATCACAGCGACGATCGAACTGAAGGATTTACGACGCTACGACAATAGAGGCTTTTTTATACTTAATAACAAGAAAGGAAAGCTAACTTCGGGCGGAGCCGAAGTTTATATACCCTTGCAGAATATTCTGTAAATTATATTTTCCAAATTGAATCATATGATGCATTCTTTACACCTATACTTCCTTTGAATTTGACATATCTACCCTTTTTCGTCTGGCCTTTTTTATAATGCTGGGATTACATTACAACTAGTTCATACTAAAAAAATATATATATCGACGCTCATAAAAACCGATTAATCAGATATATGGCAGCTACAGGATATAGTGGACCGATCCTTATTCAATTTGGTAGGTCGGAGCAATCAGCCGGTCTTTACGCGAAATTATTTGAAAATAGAAGTTTAAACTTTCTATTTTCAAAAACGCGAAAGTTGGGTAATTTCCGATCGTTCAGTTATATGGCAGCTATAAGATATAGTCGGCCGATCGTTATGAAATTTGGTAGGTCGGATCAACTGACCAAATATATAATATGTACGAAGTTTTTCTTTTCTATCTTCAAAAACACAAAAGATGGGCAATTTTCGATTTTTCAGTTATATTATTATATCTACAGCTATATCTTATAGTCGGCCGATCCTGATAAAATTTGGTTTGTCGTAGTATTTTCCCAAAAATAACATTCTTACTAAATTTGAACTCTATAACTTTAAAATCGCCGAAGTTATAGCATTTCCGATCAATCAGTTATATGGCAGCTATAGGATATAGTCGGCCGATCTTTATGAAATTTGGTATGTCGTATTATGTTACCAACAATAGCATTCGTACAAAATCTGAATTCTCTAACTCTTAAAACACCGAAGTTATACCATTTCCGATCAATCAGTTATATGGCAGCTATA